>PVJI01022891.1:0-24482 GCA_004026765.1 Micronycteris hirsuta
CGCGCCATAACCGCCACGGTGGCTTTGCGTCCTAGTTACCAAGGCAACAAGCCTACCGGAAACGGAAAACCGTAAAGAACTTTTTTTGTTGCGCTGTACTAAAATTACTCTAGCGGAAGGACCAGACTGGAATTAGAAAGCGGTCACTACTATGAAGGTCTCCATATCTGGTCTCACCCGCCCGAAGAGTCCAAGAGCGAGAGCGTCGTTAGTCTTCGAGGGGAAAATAAATCCCCCCAAGTACCTCAAAGACGGAAGAAACTCCACCTCCCGGCATGCCGCGGTTCTCCTGCCCCGCCGCTGGGCACGTGTTCGCGCTGCATGCTGGGAGACGTAGTCTCTGCAGGACCAACCGTCTGCGGTTGGGAGGTAAGGGTTGGCTTACCTTGAATTCGCTTACCCTGTGTTCCTCCTGTAGGTCAGGGTGGTTTCCTGACTGTACTGTTACCGCGGTCCCTGGCGCGGGGGAGGAAGGTTTACGTTTTGAAGTTTCTTGCGTTTTTGAGCCTTATACAAGCTGTCATCATTTGGTGTGGTTCCCCGCAGTTTTAGTGAAAGAAAGGTGAATGGAGAAAGCGGAATGTCAACTTTCTTTCTCCCTGAATTAGATAGGTTTTGGTTTTAAGCTTCCCTGAGGACACAGTTTCTAAGAACAGAATAGTGAGTGCAGTGACTAGGAATCTTTATTTTGTAGTCTCCAGACATTAACAACAGGAAGGAGTGTTTGGGGTTGCATCTGGTACTGGGAGAGGATTGACTTTGCTTCCCAGTCTTCCGCAGGACTTTTCTGTAACTACGGATAGTGCTGAGCCCTTGTTAGAATTTAAGCTGGTCCTACACCCTGCCTTGATCCTCCACATTTCACTATGAAGTAGAAACGTTGGAGAACTCTATGACCTTGTTTTTTCTTTTTATTTTCACTTTATTTTCATTGCTGACACTATTACAGACGTCCCCATCCCCCACCTCACCCCCTTTGTGTGCTCTCACCCAGCCCCTCTGTCCCCACCTCCCTCTGGCCATCACCACACTGTTGTCTCTGTCTGTGGGCTATGCATATATATTTTTTGGCTAATCACTTCATCTCCTTTCATCCAGTACCCACCTCCTCCCCAGCTGTCAGCCTGTTCCAAGTATCCAAGCTTCTGCTTCTGTTTTGTTGGTCATGAAACAACAAAAACCCACCATCAAAAGTGTTCTTTTTCTATGCACTGTACTCTTCTAACTCTCTAGACCTACTTAATTAGCCAGTATGTGTGTGTATGTGTGACAGAGATACACAGCCCGCATTGTCAGATTTTAACGACAAATTTTATTTGTTGATTTTTGAGAGACAGAGAGAGAAACATCAATTTGTTTTTACACTTATTTATGCATTCATTGGTTGATTCTTGTGTGTGCCCTGACCAGGTATCAAACCTGCAACCTTTGCTTAAGGGGCGGGTGGGGGCGGGGGGAATGCTCTAACTAACTGAGCTATCTGGCCAAGGCCTGTACTTGTCAGGCTTTAATGTCCTGGGATATCATGAAGATGATAAAAATTGGACTTTCTTGCCCTGGCTCATTTGGTTGGAGTGGTCATCTGATGTGCTAGGGGAGCCGCTGGGGTTCTGTCCCCAGTCAAGGCCCATGCAGGAGTCCACCAATGAATGCATATTGGGTAGAACAGCAGATCCGTCTCTCTCCTCCCTCCCTCCCTCTCTTTCTCTCAAAAATCCATAAATTAAAAAAATAGAATTTTCTTTCAGTTAAAGTTTTTAAAAGATTTTATTTCTTTATTTACTCTTAGAGGAGAAGGGAGGGAGAGAAATATCAGTTGCCTCTCACACACACCCCACCTGGGGACCAGGCCTGCAACCCCAGTATGTGTCCCCTGACCTGTGACCTTTCACTTGCAGATGATGCTCAACCAACTGAACTAACTACACTGGGCTCAGTTAAAAAAAATTTTTTCTTTTAATTGCCTACACTTTAATTTTTTTCTCTCAGATTCTTAGTTTGAAGATCTCTGTTGAGATTTGTTAGACTGTACAAGAAACCATTCTGGATTTTTTTTTCCTTTGTCATGTATTTGGAATAGATGCTTTAGAGTTCATGTTAGTACCTCAGGGCTATTTTTTTATAAATCCTTTTGAATTTAATGGTGCCTATCATGGGGCAGTGAAAAACTAAGGACTTGATTATCTTAAAAAATTATATTGGATCACTAATAAAAGACATACCCATAGTTTAGACTGACCTGGAGACTGTTTTGTGTGAGATGAATATAATTTTTTCAGTCAGAGAAGTAGACAAAGATAGCAAAAGACAAAACCGGTTTATCCCAGTGAGGCAGTGGTACATGTTATGTTTTCATGATAATAAAATTAACTATAATTTATGAATATCTATCATATGCAATGTCTGCTAGTGGCCTGGGGTGAAGGGATTGTCTTTCATAGTCTTTGATTTTCATTAGCCTCACAACCACCCAGAATAGACATAGTCCAAGTAAAAGCTCCAAGTACAAGTACATCTTTGCTATATAAATAAAGACTTTAATGCAAGTTCCTTATTTTCCTCTTCAATAGTATTGCTGCCCATAAATCTTTGCTATGTATATGTTTTGGAGCCAATAGCAACCATATTGTGTGGCACTCTATTAGACTATTCACATGTATTATCTCTAATTTTAATAGTCACCCTGTATTCTGCATATTACGCGTGGAGAAAAGAAGCAGCTGGGCCATGCTGTCAAACTGTAAATTCATTAGGAAATAGTTACTGATGAATTAATTAAATCTATGTATTACATAAGAACCCAGTTTTGAGGGAATACTAGTGTCTTGCTTTTTGTACTGCTATTTTCCCATTAAAACAACCAGCTTGATTTGAGCAATAGAATCAGAACTTCCTGGCCTGAGTTGCAGCTGTGAGCAGACATTAACATGTTAAGCGAGGAGCCGATTTTGCTGGGCTTTCCGTTCAGGCGGCGGGCTGGCAACCACTCGACAGGTGTTGAGTTAGAGTATAAACAGGCGCACAATGGTGCAGCCAATGCAAAACGTCATTAAAATTACAACATTTATTTTTTAACCTTGATACTGCCAGTCCCACGCACTGATGTCGCCCAAACGAAAAGTTCGCTCTCAGTCCCCAGGGACTGATGCGGCGCTTAACATGTTAAGAAGTGATTAGTAAGAGATGGTATAGTTCCTAGTCCCCTGTTATAGTTAAAAAGAAACTTTAATAAGGCATGAATGCTAAACAAGTAAGTGACTGACTTCATATATCGATACATTCTTATCCATGGCTGAGAAGTTTGCCAAGGCATGTTCTTGTGCCTGGGACTAGACAAGGAACCTTCTGCATAAAAACTGAGAAAGGGACAAATGATACTAATTTTCAAGGGGTTAAGTGGAGCCCTGAGAGAAAGCATCCAAGGAAGACCACTGTAATCCTCCTCTGCGGCCAGTTCCAATCCATTCTCTAGCTATAGTCCTTTTTGGTCTTAACCCAAGGAGGCGCATGGTTTGAGAGATGCTGGCCAGCACTGCTCAAGTGTCAGGGAATTGGGTGTCTCTTCCTTTCTGCCTGCCTGCCTGACACATCTCTTGGAAGAAATAATGATCCAAAAGACTCAATGTTTTCAAATCCTTATGTATTTTAAATCCTCATTTCTTGAACTGTTTACCTTGGGTGAGTTGCTCTTAAATCAAGGTAAGGTGATAGAACGTAGAAAGAGGATACTACCTTTTGGATCTTTAGTCTGTCTCTCTGTTTCCCAGAGTTGCATCATGTAGAGCATTCACCTTCAAATGGCTTCTTGGAGATATACGAAAAATAGAAGGACTATCTGCTCTGCCGCAAATTTCTCTGATCCCTACAGGCATCAGCTGAGATCCCCCTCTATCCGTGAGAGTGGCAGCCGCGTGGAGCAGGAGGGAGGCTGTCTGTGTCTTCCTCCTTATTGAATGTGTTGGCTGGAAAAAAGCAGGACATTCGGCTCAGACAGATGGAGGGCAGGACCATTTTCAAAATGAAATGAGTGCACAATGATTTACACTGCGAAATTGGCATGACCAGGACTGCTGCTGTGATAGACCGACTTTTATTTAGTCTCTGATAGGCAGTTGGGGAATAGATTTGGGTTTTTGGGGGGGATGGGGAGGTGGTAAAGGAATGCCCTTTAATTAGTGGTAGAAATTCTGGAAAGCAGTAAACAGGATGGGATATTCTAAAATGTCATAAAGGATTGTTTCCAACACAATCTTGAAAAGATGGAACAGATAGCGAAAAGTAAGTATAGGGTCATATGATTTCACTTATATGTAGAATCTAAAAAGCAAAATAAACGAACAATCAAAACAGAAACAGACTCATAGATACAGAGATCAAACTGACGGTAGCCAGAGGAGAGGGCTCCGGGGGCCTGGGTGAGAAAGGTGTAGGGATTGAGAAGTACAGATTGATAGTCACAGAAGAGTCATGGGGATGCAAAGTACAGTGAGGGAACATAGTAATATTGTAGTAACTGTGTACGGTGCCAGGTGGACACTGGAAATATCGAGGGGACCATTTTGTAAAGTATATGATTGTCTAACCATTATGTTGTACACCTGAAACAGGTACAAAATAATGAAAAATAATAAAAATAAAAAAGTAAGTGTGTTGTACCATTCCTAGCAATAAGACAGCTTTTGGTGGTTGCAGTAAAATGTGCCGTATTGAAAGGAATTAGGCTTTGAGAAAATACTGTTGGACTCAGGGTGGATTTTGCTGCATAGCAAGAGGCATGCTTACCACAGAGAAGAATTCCATTCAGGCAAAATGTGTAGACACTGAAAGCATGATGTTTGGTTCTTTGTATGCTTCCCTCTCTTCCTGCCAAAATGTGAAACGATCAGATCCCACATATATTCTACTTGGCATTCTCTTTTTAAACTAATTGGAAATTATTGTTTCTTATTTTTATTATAAAAATAAGCACTTCTTTTTGGTAAATGTTTATTTATATAGTGTATTTCAACCGCAGCTGTGGTTAAACATCTTCCTTGGTAAAAGAAGACCTTCTACGAAATCGTTTTCTATGTTGTTATTTCTGTTTCTTGTTCATCCCAGACCCTTTCTGCAGGCTGGAGGGCCCCGCTGAGAGGCTCTGTTTCCCTGCTTCCTCTGGAGTCCAGCTTGATTTTTTTATTCCTCTTTGTCCATTGATGATGATAGAACTGGTCCTCCTTCCACTACCTCTCGCCTTCCCCTCCCCATCCCCACCTCGTAAACAGGGGAGAGAAGACTAAATTAGTGCCAAATTTGTAATGTAGGTCACTGATAGGAGCATCTGTTCAGTCTTTTAACACTTTTGGAAAAGACTGAATCTACACTTGGGAGTATTTATGCTCATATGGTGAGAAATTTAACCTCCTTGAGAACTTAATCTTTTTTCTCTGGTAGTTCCGGCTCTATTAATATATAGTAACATATTTCCTTCTTGATATACCTTGCCTTAATTGAGTAGTTCCTGTCTAGATGTCCAATGCACTATCCATCATGCCACGGAGCCAGGTTGATCAAATAGTTTCTACTTCAAGGTTTATCCAAACTAATTTATTAGGCAGAATACAAGAACGTTATGGTTTATAAAAGGGAATTAGCAGAAAAGACACAGTGGTGGGTGCTCCTGTTGAAAAATCCATTCCTCACAGTTGAAACGTGCCATCAAATGTACTGAGGGGGCTGCTCCCCAAGTCACCTCGTTTGAACATTTTTCATTGCTCTCATTTCTAAGAGGGGCAGTGATTTGTAGCATCACTTCTTTCTTCCAAGGGGGGGCCTTTTATGGTCAGATGTATCTGTCTATGTTAGTTTTCACTTCTGTAATACAGCCATGAAAATATTGGGTTGACCAAAAAGTTTGTTTTTTTTTTTCCATAAGATGGCTCTAGTAGCACTTAGTTGGCTTTAATGTCATTTGAAAAAATTTTTGTTAGATTGTATTGTGACAGCTGTCATATCAGCATGCATATAAAAAAGCTTATCGAAATCGGTGAATTTTTGTTTAGCCATTTTCGTATTGAAGATGGAAGAAAATATGTACTATTTTTGGCACATTATGCTTTATTATTTCCAGAAAGGTAAAAACACAACTGAAATGCAAAAAGAAAAAGATTTGTGCAGTGTATGAAGAAGGTACTGTGACTGATCAAATATATCAAAAGTGGTTTGTGAAGTTTCGTGCTGAAGGTTTCTCACTGGACAATGCCAGGGTCGGCTAGACCAGTTGGAGTTGATAGCGATAAAATTGAGGCACTAATTGAGACAATCAGTGTTACACCCAGCGAGAGATAGCCAACATACTCAAAATATCCGCTTCAATAAAGTTATTGGTGAAAAGGAAAAATGTGTCTTTTATTTTATGGAAAAAACTAAATGAGCTTTTTGGCCAACCCAATAGTAAATTGGGTGGGAAAGGTCTTTGAAATCCAGGGTGAGAAGTTGATATTTCTTAAAGAAAGGTGTCCTCAGTGTCTGAACACACTGTCTGGCTTGCAAAGCATCCAGACTCTTTTTCCATCAGAGAGTGTCCCATGAAGGCTTTGATGACCAGCCATCCAATGTCTGAAAAGTACTGTACCAGTTTTTAAGGCTTTTCTCATAGCTCTGTGGAGAGCTGTGAAACACTCCCGGGCCTGTGCTAGTGGACTAAGGGACTGACTCAGAAACCAAGCCTGTCCTTAAAGCCTCTGCTCCCACACTCCCCACAGCCAGTGAATCAAGTTCGGATCATTCTTGCTCTAAAATATCTCAACTCTGTTTATTTCTCTCCAATTTCTTCTATTGCAGCTCTGGTTTCTGCCACCACCGTTTTTCTCCTAGACCTGCATCAATTGTCCTAAATGGCTTACCTTTGTCTCTTCCTGGGACACTTCCAAAGATTTCAAAGCATTTTATCTCCCTCTTTTGTTTTACTCTGGGGACCTCATTAAGCCTTTAAATGCACTTCACCGTTTCTGCCAGGGGATCATGAGATCCTTGTGCAAAATAGAACTCCCAGGGGCTCCTCTTCCTGTCAGAGTTTCTGTCTCGGGTGTGTAGGATGTCACTCACCCCAACGACTCTTGCCTGAGTGTGTGAGAATGTTTCGGGACTCAGCCTTCACATTGTTTGGACAGGAATGGTTACAATATATGGTATTAGAAGTTGAGGGTGATGTATACACTTCATTTGATTTAGTCACTTTTTCCTAGTGAAGAATTTAATAATATTTATTTTACAAGCTCATCAGTGCTTTTATTACTTCTGGATCTCTGTGCCATGAAGGGGTGCTTTGCCCTTTTTGTGCCTTTTAACCCTTAGAGATAGTTTTGTCCTTGTCTAGCCCCGGAACCCTGCTGACCTTGCATTCTTTCTGTAAAGGACCTAGGAAAAAAAAAAACAAAGAAATAAACAAAAAATTGATCAAGCCATGAAAATGCCCCCCGGCAACATAACATATTTGAAAGAGATGGCTAGTTCAATATAAAACCATCTGAAATCAATTCCCTGTTCTGCCATCACCAACAACATAGCCATGGAAAAGGTTCTTAACCTCACTGAATTGCAGTTGCCTTATTGGTAAAACAGGGACCACACTAATTTCTTTGTTCAAGATAATACAAATTATCTGGTCCATAGTAGGTATTTAATCAATTTTAACTATTATTATGACAAAAATGAAGCTGTTTAGATTCCTTGGGACAAAATTACCGAATTAAATGGCTGTCATCCAGGAGGAGATGGTCTCTGGTACTTTAGATGTTGCATTCCTTAGTGCCTGATGAACTCCAAAATGTGCAGGGACCATTATCTGGCATAAATTAGTGTCTTTATTACACCCACTTCTTCAAGAAATTAAACCACCAATTTAAATTTTGTTTATTCAACAAATTAGTGAGTGCATTGTGGAGAGTCCAGAACCTTCCAGAAACATACAGTCTAGGGGAGATACTACAAATACATTAAAAAAAATCGCACTCCAGACAGCATGTGCTGTGCCATGAGTGATACAACTTGGCATAGAAGTTCAGAATTTATGGTAAAAACAAACCCTCATTTGTCCAGAGCATTGGTTTGCAAACCTATCAGTTACCTTGCTCCTCCCTTATAGAACAAATATTTTTCAAGGCCCCCTTTACTATTTTGAAATAAAATTTATATATGATATTCTACACACATAATTTCTTTTAACATTCTACACCTATAATTTTCTTTCTTATTTTCTTCCTTCTTTTCCTTTTCTTAAATCTCAGGTGCATGAACTGACTAATCAGAATCCTTGATTATTGATATACTCTCTGTTATTGAGGCATGCATGGTCCTCTTCCAGTCTTCTCTTTGTTCTGCTAGTTATTTTTAATGTAATAATCAGCAGTGATATCACCACCCAACATAATGTAGTATAGTGTAGTCAAACTTATTAATCTTTTCTTTTATAGTCAAGGCTTCTTATATCTTATTTTAAAGATATTTTCTGGCCCGGCTGGTGTAGCTCAGTGGATTGAGCACGGGCTGGGAACCAGAGGGTCCCGGTTCGATTCCCAGTTGGGGCACATGCCTGGGTTGCAGGCCAGGTCCCCAGTGAGGGCCATGTGAGAGGCAACCATACATTGCTCTTTCTCCCTCCCTTCTCCTCTGTTTTGATCACTATAGCCTTTTTGTATCGTTTGATGTCAGGTATGGTGAAACCTCCAATTTTGTTCTTCTTTCTCAAGATTGCTGTGACTATTCAGGTCCTCAGCTTTGTTTATTGAGCAGTCTCTTAGTCCATGTCAATTGCATCTGCCTCCCCTGTAATATACAAGGTTCCATATATGCATGGGTTGTTTCCGGGCTCTCCATTCTAATCCATTGCAGATTATCGTTGTGCACCAATACAACATTATCTTAAATACACAGCTCTATTATAAATCCAAATACAGTTGGGCAGATACCACTTCTGTACTTTCCTTTTTCAGAAGTGAAGTGTCATGGCCATTCTTGACCCTTCTTTACATTTCCTTACATACCTAAATTTTTAAAAAATCAACATAGTCCCCATACTGTAACATAAAGAAGAAATGTAGGAAAATGCTTTCTAGTGAAATAGAATGTAGTTTAATAAATGTGTGCTAGGTTATGGCAACACCAGAAAAACGTCCCACAAACACGCAGAATGCCCTTAGAGCAGCGCAGCTGCAGCCGTGAGCTGACGGGCTGCGGAAGTGAGGTGACAGCGCACAGGCCGACGGGCCTTCAATGGTGGCCCGTGTTCAACTAGCAGATGGGGCGGGGAGAGCAGAGAGACAATGAGTTTCAGTGCAAAAGTAAAAAATCGCAAGGTATGTTTGTAGAAAGTTCATCCTGACAAAGTTGGGAGTGAACTGGAAAGATTTTTTGAATGGTTTTTGTTTATTTGGGGGTTGCTGGTGCCAGCCAAGTTAGTTAATACGTATATCCCAGCCCCTTGGCTGTTATAGTTCAACATACAGCCGACCCATCTGCTTTCCTTTGGGCACACCATCTAGAGACTAAATTAAGTTCTGAGGACATAAACCAATAAACCGAAGCAATAAATCCAGCTTTAATAAAAATGAAACAGGTTTCCACATTTCACTTTAAGCTGTAACTTTATTAAGTACATTTACCTTGTATTTTATTAAGCACCATTGTAACAATCTTTTTTTTTTTAATTGAAAAGGTTTTCCTATTGTTTTACTTTGCTTCTGTGGATGGCTTAGATCTTTTGTAAAATAAAATTTGGACGTTTTAAGAGCGTGATTATTGCTGTCTGATAAAGCCAGGCAGTAGTAGGATCGGGAAGGGGCCCCGATTTGAGTACGTGGTGACTGAGCTGGCCTAGTGAGAACTGCGGTCTTTGTTAGGTCGGAGTCCCCAGGCTGCATTCATTTTGTTGACCATAGAGATAGGGAGTTGAGAAGGAAGCTGTTTCCTTGCCTCTTTAGTAATTAGTTTCTCTACAAACTTAAAGACTCCCTTTAAGGGTACAGTAGTTTGTTTGTTTTTTAGATAATCAGGAAGACAGTGTCTCATAGCTAGTATTGATGTCGGAAGAGTGTGTTCAGAATGTGTATTGAATAGTCTGAAATATGCTGCAACTGATGGAAATTTGTGCAGGTCTTGTGCCTGATTCTAACTGCAGCACCTCTGAGAAATGGACAATATTATTTGACCTAGATGTTCACTTCACCCAAATCATACTCTTTTATGACATTAAAACATTTTTTTATTGCTAATATATTTCAGAATTCTCTTGCTCTGGGTTTGCCAGCTTTTGCAAATAAAACCACAGGACACCTAGTATAAGAAAAGTGTGTTTGGGACATATTAAGAAGTTATTTGTTTATTCAAAATTCAAAATTAACTGGGCATTCTTTATTTTATCTGGCAACACAGATCAATGTTTCATACTCAGGTTTTTCACGTTCCACTGAATTTTTAATTTTTCTTACATGTTATTTCTTGTTGCATTATCTGCCCTTTAGGTCTTATAGCTGCGCAAATATGGAAAACTAACATTTTCCTTACTTTCTCCCAAACACCCTTCCCGGGCACTGAGTACTGAGTAGGAGTAATACTGGGGAGAGGGAGTGTATGTGAGAACAATCACATTGGAGAAGCAGTGAAACCGTATCTCTTATCCCAGGTACAAGATGTAGCTGTGTGTGAAAAAGAACTTCAGTTCATTTGGGTACCAATATGTGCAACATATTTGGATATATTGAACTAATTAAAATGGTCTTTGTTCATTAATAATGATCTTCATTATTCTATAGCTTGTTTCATCAAATTAATTTAATTCAGCTCCTGTTAATATAAGACGTCCATGAAGTCCATGGCAGAGTAAACAATTTTCATGCTAAAAAGACTAGCTACATCTAGTCTACGAAGTCCATCTGTCACATCCCACACTGGGAATTTCTCATTCCCTTCCTCTTCTCCTCGAGCCTTGGAGTCCCCGCTCTCTTGTGGGCCATTCCTTCCCATCACCTCCTCTCATCTCTCTGAGCTTATCCGCTTTCTCAGGCCCCCTTGTTCCCTACCACTGCTCCTGGAAACTCAAAACATTTTCTCACTTTATAAACCTTTTTGTCCCATCCAGCCTATGTCTTAGGGACCATCTTGCTATAGCCAAAGTGGCTTATCAAAATGTTTCAGTAAAACAAAAGTCATCCTCATCAGGTGGATTCTGCTGCCAGCTGCTAAAACAATGCTTTCCTGCCCCCTGCTGTTATTGAAGTGGAGATGCACGGAGATCAGAAATACCAGTTGTACCAGGAGGATGAAGAATGGAGGGCCCTAATGGTCCTTCGAATTAATTTTGAGCCACTGTGGAAAGAGGGGTGAAAATCAGAAGTTAATGGAGCTGCCCAAGAGAGATTTCACTGGGTGGAGGTGGAGATTCCCAAGCCAGGTGACAAGGCAAAGCTCTGAGGGGACAGGTGAGGCATTTCCTGACCTTTCCTAGCTTCCTTGTGGCATCTGGAGCACAGCAAATCTTTCTGGTTTGGGGACAGATAGTGGCATTTTTTTCTGATGGGCAGCATTCTCTTCAGACTGGTCTGTAGGCAACTGGAGGAAGAACCACTACTGAGAAAGACAGGGCACTGCTGCTAACGGGCTGGGTCTCAAACCCCTAGGAGGCTGCCCTTTGAGTCCCCCATAGCTAGGGGACATTATAACAAGTGACAAAAGAGAGGTCAGGGGAGAAATCACACCTGGTTATTGGGTCTATGGGCATTAATTAACTAGACTTCAAAGGATTTCTCAGTAGGCAACCTCACTTTGAGAAATAACATCTGTTATATAAGGAGAAGTGCATTGATAAATGATTTATAAAAATATTGTTGTTACTATTTAGTGGGATGTAAAGACAGTGACATCCTGCCAAGGAAATGATTGCGTTGGTTTGCACTGTGTTCTCGACGATCAGAGATTTATCCCCCTCTGTGTTAACACGTAGATTAGGGATATTGGTGGCTTCCGCATCAGAACAAGGGGTAGTATGAGATCATACCAGCCCACTGAGGCAGTGACTCTGGACCATGTCAGTTCATTCTACCTTTGTGGAATCTAGGACTGCAAAATTTTTGTGGCCCACAGAGAAATGTCTTTAAACACACACCTCCCAAAGTAGAAAAGCAAGCAAATAAGTAAAACTCCCACCAGTATAGAAAAAGACGAGACATGTCTCTGAGGGTCATAGAAGCAGAGAGTCTGTCTTTTCTCTCCTGGGATCCGCATTCATTACGTGTCAGGGTGACGGTAGCCCTCTCACTGAGAAGTCAAGGCAGGCGTGGGGGGAAAGCTGCCAGCTCCGGGTGGCTGCCCGAGAAGCAAATCCATTTGGCGGATGGACATTTTAAAAATCTGCCACATATGTTTGCTATTTTTATGGCAATTACATTGTTGGGGGATCTGTGAGGTGAATGTGCAATAAAACCTTTCACAATAAACCATGTGGAAAAACATCTGATCCAACCCCTGGAGGTCAAAAGCCACAGCAACATGTTCCTTTATTCCATGAAGAAGAATTAAGACTCTTTAGACAGCTTGCTTTTCCCTTTTTTCTTTGTGGACCGGCACTCCAGATTTGCCGTGGAAGGTAAATTTTGTGCCATAGCCATGGTGGGGCTGAGGGAGAGCGAGGGGCCCCCTTGCCAAGGGGAACCTGGAGGAGCTCTGCCAGTGACTTCCAAAGTGGTGCCCTTCCTTGGGAAGGAGATGTTCCTCCCAAGGGTGCGGAGGGGGAAAGGGATGCAGGGCAAAGAGGTAAGGCACACAAATCAGAGCTGGATTTCACAGTGAAAGGGCTCGCAGTTTGGGAGGTGTGGAAGGGATGACAGTGATTGTTTATGGGGTGACATGCGTGGGAACACACAGCTTTCAGAACATTGGGGATCCCTTTTGTTATCCCTATTTGTCTTTATTCTAGGCTTTTCTAACCCTCAAATCTTCACAAAAGAGGGAAGAAAAACAACAGAGCCTCCCTTCTCTCCAACCTCATCTGATCCTTTCATAATTCAAGAGCACAGAGCTGCTGTGCAAACCCAGCCTCGGTCCCGTGTTGATTCCCCGTGTGCTCAGCAGAGCAAGCACTCCTGTTTACACGCACTCCAGCGAGCGTGCGGTGATAAATAAAGCCAGCACCCTCCGCGTGCCCACCAGGTTTAAAATGACACATTGGACAAGTGGGTCTCAATTGCCTCCACTTTTTTCATAAAAAGACTAAAAATGATCTGCAAATGCAGTAAATCTTAATTTCTAATATAAACTCCAAACACAGAAAAAAAATAGGCAGGTTTAGACTGGAGTGAATTTGAGGATCAGATGATGAGGGTTTGAATACTAAAGAGATAAAGCAATCTGAAAGTGAATTCCCATAGCTGCTTGGATGTGTGGGATTTGTCTTGTTCTCTTCTTGAAGCAAGCTTGTGTTCTCCCCATGCACCTTTATTGGAAAGTAAAATCACAAATGCTGGCAGAACAAAGTCAACATGAAGAACCTAAGTTGCTAACTGCAGAGTCCCAGATTTTAAAAATGAACTCTTGTTATCATTGTTTGCACTAATAGTTTGTATCGAACAGTTGCCGTGTGACAAGCCCATGCAGAGTTCTCTCACACATGTATCACTGACCTTCTGAGTCTGTGACTTTTCTTTTCAGATCTTGCAGTCTGGAATTCGGGGCATTCTTTCTCCTTTACAACCAGTAGCAGGACGAGTGACTTCAGGTGACTCACTGAGTGCTGAAGTCTGGATGGACGGTCTCTGAAATGAATGAATTACCGTGAGACCATCTCGTTGGTCTACACGAACGGGTCCCTTTGCCTGGCAGTCAAAGCTCCCCTCAGTTTTGTACAAATCTGCTTGTGAATCTGTTTCCAGACCCTCTGCTTTATCTATCCTGTGCTCCAATCTCATCACACCTTTTTCTCTTTCCCCCACACATCGCATGCTTTCCCACCTCTGTACATTTGCTCTAGGTCGGTAATCTACTCCAATTGCCTCTCTCTCCACCTTCATCTCATATTCTCTGTTCTCTACCTAACCATCGAGTCCAGCTCAAATTATGTATGTGCTATGAAGCTGCCCGGTCCTCTTCCCCAAGCCGGAAGTCAGCTTTTCACTTCTGACCATCTGATCCTCTTAAGTTCAGGAGTTGTCTCTGCCAGGGTGTTCACAGCATCGTGGTTATATAGGGGGGAAAAAAGCGGGGGAAGCAATAGAAATGACCACCAATAGCGTGTCAGTAAAATAAATTACTGTATTCTTGTATAGCTAATAACCACGATGATATAGACCTATATATTTACTGATTTAGAAAGATACCCACTATAGATTGATAAGTTAAAAACAGGCATGAACCTCATCTTTGTGTATTATCATACAAAACTAATATAAATATCACCTCTTCAATCTTCAGTAGCTCAAGTCTCCCCCCTCCCTTTCTACCTCCCTGTGCCCTAATCATACTAGTGGCCCGAGGTTTTTTCTGAAAGCCCCCAGGTGGCAGGGAGCGAGTTCACGTACGCCCACAGCGGCAGTCACCAGGCCGCGTTTGCCTTTGGAGAGCGCTCTAAGATGTTTCGTTGCTGTGTCTTCTGCTGGAGCCCAGCATGGGGTACCGTTAGTCGGCAAGCTGGCACTGAGTCCCACCAGGTGCCTCAGGTCTTCCTGACCCCTCATCCTCCTTCGTTTACCACGTGTGATGAGAGTCTTCCACACACCAAACCCTGAGACGAAGGTAAACAGGACACGATCCCTGCCCTGAAAAGACTCAGACTGTCTGGGCTCCCATTCCAAGTCCTGCTTGGAGGTTCCTCTGTAACTATAAGATCTTAGTGCTGTGCCAGCTGCCCTTGGGTAGGCAGTGTGGACAGAGTGCTGAGCAAGATCTTGGTTCAAATCCCAGCTCTGCCACTTACTAGCTTATTTGCCATGTTGGGCAAGACATTTTCCCTGAGACTCAGTTTCTTCTTTTACAAATGAAAGTGACAATATTACTTACCATATAGCTTTGTTGTGAAGGATAAAGGAGAAGATAAAGGAGATCAACATTATTCATACATCATAAAAATCTAGAATGGCCATTATTAAACACATACCAAGCCTGGACCCCACTTCTCAAAACCCTGATGAGATATCTGCCAATTCAGATGGCTTCTGAGAATTTTTAAGCTGTGGTTATTTAAAAATCAATAAATAAATAAAAAAAGCTCAGGATGGAAGCAACCCCTGCTTGACCTCCCATAACCTGATCTTCAACTGAGCCCCTCACCTCAGTAGTGACCTTGACTCAGGATGTGTCTCACCATGTTAGTGGATCCAACAGCTCTGGATGGGAGCTCACAGCCCATCCTTGACCTCTCCCCTAGCCCTCCAGATGGACCCACTGCCTCATATGTCAGACAGGGGCCCTTTGCTGAAGCATAAAACTGTGCATTCCCAGGAAACTGAGGGTTTTAAAGGACAAACCACAGCTAGGAATGTTGAGGGGACACTAAAGAAATGCCCCCCTTATCTTTCTTCTTCGCTGCTGAGCCTTCTGGAAAGGATTGTCTGTTCTGCTCTAGAGACTGTGATCATGTCTGGGTATACGGATTGTTGTGTTTTCCCCTGGGGATTGGTTTCTTTTGTGGGTGTCGGCTAAGTTATGAGGTGTTAACAGGCTCCTGGAAGAGCCATGACATCAAGTGGAAGGTGTTAGGTTTTGATCTCTAGCTGCGGTTCAGGTTTATTTCCTTTCTGTCTCCTGCCCCCACCTCCCTACTCTCACTTGGGCCCGTAACACCAGCTATCCTTTTTATAATCTGTTTTGGGACTACAGACACTACCATTCTTGCCCGTTATAGCTTTGGAGGGAGCCTTTCCTTTTCATGCATGAAGAGGCTGGGCGTTGATGAGAAAACCTGCCATGTTCAAATACTTGGCACTCTCGATCCGCTTCTGGGATGGACATGGACTGGACGGACCCTTACTGCTATGGCCAAGTAGTTGAATTAAAAGCAACAGGTACAAGCTGATGTTTTCGTGGGCCCCGTTTTCATCTGAACCCAAGTGTGCCCCAGTCCTTCAGAAGCTTGCTCTGGGCCAGACGAATAAGGGTTTTTCTGCTGGCCATTTTTTATTTTGATAAACTCACACCCACCATGGCAACTCTGTTTGATGGATGATCATTATCTCTCATATTTTTTTCTTGTTTTTGATGAAAAATCGTACATATCTATGGTAGAACATTTAGAACATAGAGATGCACAAAGTAGAACATAAGCCACATGGTAACCTGTCATCCTGAGACAAGTGCTGTTAATAATTCATGTGTCTTTCATCTAAGATCAAATAGAATTATGGCCATGTCATTTATGCTCTTTTACAAAGTGCTTTTTCACGGGCTATACTACAGCCGTGTTATAGCCCTGCCCAAGCCTTCCCCCTCTTGCGCCTCACTGCGAGCTTCCGTCCAGCCCTTGTCTGGCTCCTGGGTTAGAGCAATGGCCCAATCCTGGGACTGGGTATCGGTTCATTGGAGTCACTATCCCAGTTTTGAACATGGCTGTACACTCACAGGAGGAATAATGTTAGCATAAAAAAGTAAAATATTTCCATGTTAGAAAGAACCCAAGACATCTGTTCAAGGGCCCTTCCTGAGAAACATAAGCACCAGATCTACTCATGTCTTTCTTCAAGGGTTCATAGCTTGGAATGTTATTTTCTCTTATTTATTTACTTAGACTTTAGAAAGTAGTTTTAGATTCACAAAAATGGAGCAAGAAGTGTAGAGAGTTTCCATATTTCACCCCCAACACACAGCAGCACGCCCCCACCTCTACCATCTTCCACCCAAATGGCACATATATTGCAGTACGTGAATCCACACTGACATAGCATTATCATCCAAAGCCCAGTTGTTGAATTCTCTTTTGCTCTTGTACCTTTTATGGGTTTTGACAAATATATAATGACATGTACCCACCATTATAGGATGTATCATACAGAATAGTTTCACTGCACTAAAAATCCCTTGCATTTAACATATTTATTCCTCCCTCTCCTAAACTCTTGGCAACCACTGACCTTTTTGCTATCTCCATAGCTTTGCCTATAGAATGTCATATGGTTGGAATCACACAGGATGTCGCCTTTTAAATTGGCTTCTTTCAATTGATAATATGCATTTAAGGTTCCACGATGTCTTTTCATGGCTTGATAGCTTATTTCTTTTTAGCATTCAATAATATCCTATTTTCTGGATGTATCACAGTTTATTTACCCATTCCTCTACTGATGGACCTCATGGTTGCTTCCAAGTTTTGGTAAAATCATAGTAAAGCTGCCTTAAGCATCTGTGCACAGGTTTTTGTGTTGGACACAAGTTTCCAACTCTTTCGGATGAATACCAAGGAGTAGGGTTGTTGAAATGTTTAGTTTTAGAAGAAACTGCCAACCTGTCTTCCAAGGTGGCCGTACCACTTTGCACTTCCACTAGCAACGTAGAGAGTTGCTGCTGCTCCAGGTCTCTGGCGGCGCTTGGTGGTGTCAGTGTGCTGCAGTCCAGCCATCCTCACAGGTGGTGGTGACTGCACTCTGCCTCTCCCCCGCTCTCTTTGTTAAAGACAAAAGCCTTTCCTATTTGGAATTGCCTGAAAATGAGTGTGTGAATACGAATCTAGATAGGTTATCTCCTCTCTATTCTTAAGCAGCTGTGCACACAGTCACACAGCTTGACCTTTAGCCTCTGTGTTTCGGAAGCATGCTTGACACACTGTAGGTGTCTAGAAGGATCCACTAGTTGCATGGCTCTCAATTATCTGGCTGCCTCTGCGTTTGAGAACTATTTGGAGATATTCAGGTCAGCACGAAGGCATGTGCACACACGTACACATACATTTTCACAAAAAGGCTACAGGTACTCTTCTGCACCAGCTTGGGACCATATTGCCCAGGCTTTTGAACCCCAGACTCAGAGTACCTCTAAATGTTGGCTTTGGCCTATACATGATAATAAATGAAGAATATTTTTGGCGATATTTTAGTTTGGTCAATAATCAGGCCTAGTATCATCTTTGGGTTTTAGACAATGAAAAAGCCACTATTCCTATTGCAGCCCGAATGAGCATGTTTTGCACCTGCATCTGTGGACACTCAGTCGAGATGATAGGAGGAGCTGTGTTCACCATCCATCTCCTTTGTTGATTTTCCTTCCACCGTTGTTCTTCCAAGGAGACCTGACCTTTATTGAGTCCCCTGGAGATAAACTTACCTCCACGCCCATTTCTTTTGCTCCCACTGAGCTGATTCAGTACTGTGTGCCTGGCACATGGTAAGTGGCAAAAACGTTTATTGAGTTAATAATATACCTTTGGTCTGATGGAGAAGTCTAGAGTTTGCAAGTAAAGAACCACATAACATCCTGTGGTTCATTGTTTGGAGGCACTACTGCAGTTGCTTTGCAATAACAGAAGTCGCTGCAGGGTTGGCCACATGAGCCTAAGTCCACGGCCAAATGCAGAGCCATTACTCCCTAACACCCTACCTCCTGCTTATTGTCAGAAACACACCACACATTGTAACAATCATATTGCTGAAGTGTTACAGCATCCATAAATTGAAAACGACTGCTGAGCCTGTGTCAACACCAGATCATGGTGACTCTCCTGGAATTGTTTGTGAATGCACCATGCCGGCCTTGGAAGCTGTTGACATCAGAGGTTGTAAGTTAATTAGATGTGGCCTCAGAGCATTGTAGGTCCTGCTTTCTAGGACTGTAATTTTTTTCCCTGAAATTCCTCTCTTTGATTTGGTCCCAGCTCAGGAACTGTCTTGGCTGCCATATTTGGCAGACGAGAAAGCCAGTTTAGAGGAGGAGTCCACGTTGCTGAGCTAGTGGTATGATGTTTGTAATCTGTTTCACTTCCTTACCTTTCAGCAGATTGCAGCAGGAACGACCTTAGACAGTGGGAAATGGTGGTGGCCGTGGGTTCTGCTGGGAAGGAGAGATTATGGATGGACAACCTGCGTGTTTTGAGCAGGCCCCGTCTGGCTATGCCAGGGCAACCATCTGGATGGGATGCTGCTGAGAATATGTTGTGACTCTATTCTAGCTGCAGTGCAAGCTGTGGGCTCCCTGGCCTATGTGCCGTTGTGCGGGTGTGTGCATACATGTGTGTCCATGTGCAGAAAACACATGTGTATATATGTGTAATGGACTTCTGGAGAGCACACCCCAGCTCTCTCCTCTTGCTTCCTTATTTTTTTTTTTCTGCTCTAATATCCTCATCCCTCACAAAGATAAAAAGAGAACTCCCACTGGTTTGAATGTGTCGCATAGTATATACAGTCTTCCCTCGCTATATCGTGGTTAACTTATTGTGGCTTCACTGTATTACGGGCTTTTAAAAACAATGTAATTCTGTATCGCAGAGTTTTTGCTATATCGTGTGATTAAAATTATGTAGGTTTAAGAGTGTAGAAAGTGTTTAAGAGCATATGAAGTGTTTATAAGAGTGCGGGAAAGGTTCATAAGAGTGGGAAAGGTTTATAGGAGTGTGGGAAGGGTTTATAAAGCCTTAAAATATATATAAATAATAAAATAAATATAATGCCGCTACTTCGTGGATTTTCACCTATCGTGGGGGTCTCTGGAATGTAACTCCCGCGATAGGTGAGTGATCACTGTATAGTTTCTATTCTAGAGAAGTTAGGAAAGGAAGAAGGACCCCACCAGTTCTGTCAAGGTTCAAGGAAAACATCTGCCTAGGACACCTTCAAAACTTGGTTGTTCTCCTATTACCAGCACTCTGGTGCCAGGCATCATCCTGAACTGAGAGACCCACACTGGTGCCTCAGCTGCCAAGAGCCAGGGAGAGTGACAGAGAGAAGTGGGCATCTGGGATGCGGGAAATGAAGTCAGGTAATTCAGGGAGAGCCCCACAGAGCGGTTCGCTGCCAACTAATTTCCCTGCTTCTGTTAGGACTCATTGAGTTCCACATGCAGAGCACTGAGCAAGACCCAGAAGGAGTCAGAGAGAAACTCTTCCTGCTGCAGGTAGTTTACATTCTAGGGGTAGAAAATACATCCATATCCGATGGTAGAAAGTACCCTTGCATATCCTCACAACGCATACATGTGTGCACAGAAACCAGGCCAACATAGCATAGATAGCAAGGGTGTGGTGATTGAGTTTGTGCCTCAGGAGTTCAGAGAAGGCGAGAGACAGCTATGGGCTGAGGTATTTAGAAAAGCCTGTGGAGACAGGAGAAACTTGACAGAGATTCAGATAAGTGTGGCTCGGGTAGGGAGGACGTTTAGGGCCAGGAAACAGCAGGAGCAAAGGCAAGGAAACGGGAATGAAAAGGTGTGTACAGGTGATGGGAGCAGGCAGGGAAAGATGGCAAGGGGAGGTGGGGTCGATAAGGCTGGAAGGATAGAAGGTGAGGTCCCCAAGGGCTGAGCATTTTGTGCATTGAATTCATTGCTGTGAATACCTAGAGCCAGTATTGCCAATGTATTTTGCTGACTAGCGCTGCGAGGTAAAGTGAGGCTAGAAAGAGGAAGAGCTTAAACTCCTTAGATCGTGTTCTCCAACTACATGGAGGCTTTGGGGTGGGGTGAGTATACCTGGCAGGTGATATGCAAAGTAACTGAACAGAGAACTGCTTTTAGATATCCTAGTTAAAAAAATAAATATGGTAATCTAAGCATGAGATATGAAGAGGTTCAACTATGTTAAAGACAGCTTGGAAGGGGGGGTCTCTGTGAGAGGCAGTGAGAGTTTTAGGGAACAGGCCCACCAATATAAGTTGCAGAAATCTCAGGAGACCCTGTCACCTGTCCTCCTTCCTCCTTGAGACCGGACGTGCCTTCTGGGGCAGATCTCTCCTTGCCTTGCTGCTGCCACCCTTTAGCTGAGGAAATGTCACTGCCAGTCAATGTGGGACAGTTTGTGTTTTGTCACCATCCCCAAGTAGATCCCACAGAAACGACTCCTGCTTTAATTTAAGCTGATTTGTGAATCCATTCATTCATTTGTTCATTCATTCACTCATTCTTCAATTACCAAGCACATATTTTGCATTTAGCATTTTGCTAGCCCCTGGGGACTCACTGATAAATCAGACCTGGTGTCTGCCCGCAAGGAGCTTGCAGTTTGGTAGAGGTTGAACATTCAAACATGCATGGGAGTGACAAAGAGCTGTACATCTGCAAAGGCATAGTGAGCACACGAAGGAGGATGTCAGCTCCACTCCAAGGTGTGAGACCAGCTGAATCTTGAAAGAGGAAGCCCATCTGTGGCAGGGAGTTAGGTATGCGCACGTTGCACGTCTAAACCATTTGCCTTCCACCACAGTCTTAGCTTACAACCCTTACGGAAATTATTTCAGCTGTCTTGCCCAGTTGTCAAACTGTAAGGAAGGGGAGTCCTAATGCAGTGGAAGACCATCCGTGGTCCTGTTCCCAACAATGGCATGCAAAGGACAGTAGAGGTTCTACCCACTGCAGAGAATGTGAAAATGGAGAGCCATCAAGAGAGGGATGACAGATGGAGTGGCCCCAGGTGAGCTTTGCCAATGTGACATTAGCTTTCTCCGTTTTTTTTTAAGGTACTATTTTCCAGATTCTGCTGCCAGAACTTTCTGAAATGCCAGGCCTGCATGCCAGGGCCAGCTGGAAAGGCACCAGCCTGGGCTGCGAGTGCCGGAAGATCACAGACACAGCCACGTAGAGCAGCACGCCTGACATCTATCTCCATGCCTCCTCATTTCTGCCAAGCTGATGTGAGCATCGAGGTAACTCTCCAGGCCTCGTGGCCGGGTGGCATGCCTGAAGAAGCAGGCCTAGCATAGAACCCTGAAGCTGGCCTCTGGCAGTGGTTTGGGGGCACTAATGAATGGCTCTCCTTGTCACATTCAGGCAGGTGCGCAGCCAGCCAGGAACTTCAGCTCTCAGTGTCTCCAGCAGCCGGGAGCGACTGCAGAACATCCGTCAGCGTTTGGATCAGGACCCACTTCTGTCTCTCTCTATAACCCTTTGAGCTTCCTTTAAACAGATGCCTCCTACTTCCTTCCTCATCCTACTTCCAAAAGTCATCTGCCAAAGAGCATGAATACACAGACATTTATGTCTTTTATTTCTACAGAGAAATTTGAAAGGTAGCAATAACAATAGCAAACTTGTCCCGAGCAGGCACACTCACTATCCCCTGTGCATACCTGCTCTAAAATATCAGACAACTGATAGCCTTCAGTGTGAATTTACTTTATAATTTATTGAGCACCTACATTCCAAACATGTCCAAGGCCATCAGCAAAGCTCTTGAGGAACTTGGTCATCGTTCTTGCAGTGCACAAACACAATGTCACAACTAACTGATCTCAAGGTCTAAAGATCAGCTCAGGACACAGAAGCTGTGCTGGGGAAGGTCTGATTCTAAATTCCTCGTGCGCTATAGTGAGATGTTTTGTACCATCTGAGTATTGCCTGCGCCACTCTTTGGCACTTGCCTACCTCCTTGAATGGTCAGCTTTCCTTGTAGGTGTGCGTGTTTCTCCATTTACGAGGGAGGGACTCACCATTGCTCTCATGCCTCAGAAAGCGTATGATGATTGATGAACTTGGCTCAGCCAAACTTAGGGGCTTTCAGGGGTCCCTAAAGTTTTCTGAGTTTCAAAGTTTAAGGCATGGCTCATTCAACTGTCACATCATTTAACATGTGGGCTTACCCAACCCCTGCTGTTTTATGCAGCACTGCTTAAGCATGTCTACACAAAACAAAAAACAAACAAAACCACAACTGGTTTTGTCTAATATTTTATGCAAGAAGAAACCCAACCTGTTTTCAATGAGAGTACAGACAGTATATCTTCACTGTACTTGATACCTGTACATTCTAAGAGTGCTTATTATCAGTGGTGAGAGTTGTTATTAATCTAGGTTAGGGGTCCCATTCTGAAGTTGGAAGCAAAAATATAAAAACTGATGGTAGTATTACTAGCAGTCATTGGGAACTATTATGCTATGTTTAGTTCAGTGCTCACCACAGTCCTGTAAAGTAGGCTTTGTCCTTCCCATTTCGTTGATCGTGAAAGCGAGGCTCAGAGAAGTCAAGTAACCTCATCAGCTCTAAGTCTATTGAGTGAGGGAGTCAGGGTCGACCTCCTGTGTGTCTGGCTCCTTCCTGGAGGAAAGGGAAGCTGCTCTCTATCAGCATATTCCGCGGACCTCAGCTGGGTGGGGAAGAGCCTTCCATGTGCCACTTCCCCTCTCTTCACAGGGCCTTTGGATGGGTTCAAATCTTCTTCTCTGGGTGGCCTGGGGAAGTCTCTGGAATGGATGGTGCAGAGGGCACTTCTGCTAGAAAATAATCTGCACACCCAGAGAGATATCATTTTAGGGATTGTGAGGGGAGCTGCAGGGGGGATAGGAGGTCACCTGTGGGAAGAGCGAGCGTAAGGGGACCATAGTCAGCCTCAGGTTGGGCTTCCCACTTGAGGTGCCAGAGGCAGGTTGAGATTCCAGGGATTTCCCGTGGCTCCTTGTACTCTGTAAGGGGCAGGCCCCAGGTCAGCGGTCTCTCAAGGTTAGCGCTCCCTCCAGCTCCCTCCTGCCCCGCTCCCCCCTCCCCACCCCCACGGAACTGGGGTGGAGGGACTGGAGTGGAGTAGCAATCTTGGGGGATCAAGCCATGAATGTGGCCAAACTTTGTTCCCTGGCAGTGACCCATTTGGGATGAAGTTGGTCTCTGCTCCAGCTGCCCAGGAGGAGTTTGCTAAGGTAGTTAAGGGGAACCTGATAGGAGATTCCAAATATCTGTAGCTGATGTGCAAGGGACTGAATAAACCGCATATACTCTTGCCTGTCCTTAATGAAGGCCAGGCTTGGCTCGAACTTTGTTGGAAAAAGCATGTTTTTAGTCTCAGTGAGGTTCTGTATAGAATTATGCTATAACTCAGGTTCATTTCAAATAAACTAAGTTTTAGAAGTGTGTGCTTAGGTTGTTGAAATAAAGGCAAACCTACTTCTCCTCTCTTTCCGAGGCCCATTTGGTCGGGATTTCCAGATGATGGGGTGCCCACAAATGCTCCTACTTGACTGATGGGGGAAGGGTGCCCTTTGAGAACCAGGAGGTAGCCTGACTGGGACATGAGAGCAGGGTCCATGGGTAGTTTACAGCGAGATGATCATTTCAGGGGCATATCAAGGCATATTAGTATATCTCACTTATTCATTCATAATTCATTTATCATTTTATTCCAAATCATTTAATAATAGTTTATATTACTTATAGCATGTATTTTGTGGATATACCAAAGTACAAAAGAGCATCTGTAATATGAAATTCTTTTTGTTTTTTGAGCATCAATGCATGAGGGATCAGGCAGGTTGGATATGCTTATGATATGTAAAAAAGCAAAATAAAAAAGACTGTAAGCACAAAATAGCAGTTTGCTTTTCCTTTTCTTTTTTTT
>PVJI01022892.1:0-24489 GCA_004026765.1 Micronycteris hirsuta
TTTGCTGCTCTTAAGATTCTCTCCTTATCTTTAATCTTCTGTAATGTAATTATGATGTGCCTTGGTGTGTGCTTCCTTGGGTCTAACTTCTTTGGGACTCTCTGAGCTTCCTGGACTTCTTGGAAGTCTATTTCCTTTGCCAGATTAAGGAAGTTCTCCTTCATTATGTTTTCAAATAAGTTTTCAATTTCTTGCTCTTCCTCTTCTCCTTCTGGCACCCCTATGATTCAGATGTTAGAATGATTAAAGTTGTCCCAAAGGTTCCTAAACCTCTCCTCATTCTTCTGGAGTTGTATGAGTTCTTTATATATTTTGGAGATCAAACACTTTTCCGAGGTATCATTTGCCAATATATTTCCCATATGGTCAGTTCCCTTTTCTTTCTTTCTTTTTTTTTAAGATTTTATTTATTTATTTTCAGAGAGAAAGATCAATGTATGGTTGCCTCTCACATGGCCCTCATTGGGGACCTGGCCCGCAACCCAGGCACGTGCCCCGACTGGGAATTGAACCGGGACCCTCTGATTCCCAGCCCGCGCTCAATCCACCGAGCTACACCAGCCGGGCATCAGTTCCCTTTTCATTTTGCTGAATTTTTATTTAGCAGTGCAGAAGATTTTTATTTTGATGAAGTCCCATTTGTTTACTCTTTCCTTTATATCCCTTACCCTAAAGGATGTATTGGTGAAAATAGTGTTGCATGGGATATCTGAAATTTTCCTGCCTATGTTTTCTTCTAGGAATTTATAGTGTTAAGAACTTATATTTAAGTCTTTTATCCTTCTTGAGTTTATTTTGGTGTATGATGTAAGTTTGTGGTCTAGTTTCACTTCTTTGCATATACTTGTCAGATCTCCCAACACCATTTGTTGAAGAGGCTATTTTTACTCCATTTTATGTTTCTGCCTCCTTTGTCAAATATTAACTGACAATATTGACATGGGTTTATTTATGGGCTCCCTATTCTGTTCTATTGTTTCATGTGTCTGTTCTTATGCTAGTATCAGACGGTTTTGATTACAGTGGCCTTGTAATATGGTTTGATGTTAGGTATTGTGATCCCTCCTTTGTTGTTCTTTCTCAAACTTGCTGCAGCTATTCAGGGTCATTTATGGTCCCATATACATTTTTGAAATATTTGTTCTATATATGTGAAATATGTCATTCGTATTTTGATAGGGATTGCATTGAATCTACAGATTGCTTTTGGTAGTATGGATATTTTAATTATGTTAATTCTTCCAATCCATGAACATGTTATATGTTTCCATTTACTTGTTCCTTCATTAATTTATTTCTTCAGTGTTCTGTAGTTTTTTGAATATAGGTCTTTTACCTCCTTGGTTAAGTTTATTCCTAAATATTTTCTTTTTCTTGTTGGTATAGTAAATGGAATTTTTTTCCTAATTTCTGTTTCTGATATTTTATTGTTAGTGCACAAAAATACCTTCAATTTCTGAAGGTTGACTTTGTATCCTGCTGTTTTTCTAAATTAATTTATTAGGTCAAGTGGTTTTTTTGGTGGAGTCTATAGAGTTTTCTCTCATGTCGTCTGCAAACAGTGACAGTTTTACTTTCTCCTTTCCAATTTGGTTGCCTTTTATTTCTTCTTCTTGTCTGATTGCTGTGGCCAAAACTTCCAGTACTATGTTGAATAGAAGTTGTGAAAGTGGACACCCTTTTCTTGTGCCTGATCTAAGGGGGAAAGCTTTTAGTTTTTGCCCATTGAGTATGATGTTGGCTGTAGGTTTCTTATGTATGGCCTTTATTATATTGAGATATGCTCCTTCTATTCCCACTTTTCTGTGTGTTAAAATATTAAATTAATTCCTGTTGTACATTTCTCCTGGTAACCTGTTTCCTTGTTGTCTTGTAATCCTACTAATCATTGAATCAATTGAAGTTAGTGCTTCAGGAAGAAAATAGATATGACCTGGAAAAATGTGTCATTGTTCATCTCTGAATTTCAAAGTTTGATTTTTGAGTCCATTGTGAGATAGTAGTTTCAAAAGCCAGACCTTAATTAAGGCAAAGATTTCCTTTAAATGCCAAGTGCAAAATGTAGTGGCCTGAGAATAGTATTGCATCATCAGCCATTATGTAGTAAGGATGGTGTATAATCATATTGTTACCATAAAACAGTCTATTGGAGTGCCAGGGAGTCTCCCTCATCAGCCAAGATGGTGGTAGGGGGAGGTTTTCACGTGGAGCTTGTGAAAAACTAGCAAGAAAATTAGAGAGAGAGAAAAAGGCCCCTACCAACTCTGGTACTGGATTTTGCCTGTGACCAAGAGAAGGCAGGCACATGTGCCACATTAGTCAAAATGGCACTGGGGCAAGTGCTGGACCAAAGATGCTTGTCAGTTTAACAGGGCAAAGAGGGCATTGGTTGTGAGTTAATCCCACCTGAGGCATGCAAATGTTTGGGAAGTTGATTTTTCATTTTGAGAAAGTACCCGGTCAGTCCCACATCCAACCTAGTATAACCCAAGGGATCAAAGAAGCTCTTTTGCTCTTTGTCATGACTTGTGCTTGCATGATGCACTCACCTGTTCTCTCCATGACCTCCAGAAGGGAGCATATCTCTCTTTCCCACCTGCTGATACCCTGGTCTGTGTGTTCAGGTGTTCTCTGTCCAAGGAGCACTTGATCATGCATCCAGGGCAGCTGCATGGCCCGTGGCCATGCAGGCTCCACACACAAGCTCCAGGAGCAAGTCTGAAATGAACAGCAGCTGGGAACAAGCTAAGCTAACTGGGTGGCCAGTAAGACTACTTATCAGCCACTTGTGAGCTCCAAAGGACTGTGCTTTAAAAGTGAACAGGAACTCTGAACACTGGCTGTTTTCTTGGCCTTTCTGAGGACATGGTTGGACTCATTCCATGGCAGAGAGATGGGATAGTCTTTGAGATGGAATTCCACCATTCTCCCAGGTCATGAGACACCGGAGCTAAAACCTGTTTCCTTTTGCACCACAATTTGCCTCACAAATTTGACTTTTGTGGTGACAGGCAACTGAATCTTCATTTTTGTTTGGTTGCAATGTAAGGAAAGGTTCTGCCACTCAGGAAACTGAAAGTCATTTTGGTGCTTAATGGAGATTGGAGATATTTGGGAAAGACTATGCTTAGACTTAAGATGTTGATCTCAGACAGTAGGCCACAAAAGGGGCTGGTATTACCCTACCTGATTATATAGGAAATACTGTGGTATACCTGATCCCAAGGGACTATAAAGGAAATCTTAAGTTCTCAAAAGCCCTGGTGGGGGATGCAAGTGTGAAGAAAGGATAGGTGGATCATAAGAGGCTTGGGGTCAGGAAAAAGAGGGAGCTGAGCATAGGAACCCTACCATTAGAATAATGGCAATGTTTATTGTCATTAGCAGTGGTTTCTAGCATGATTCTCCAAAGGCCAGGTGGCCCCAAGACACTGTAATCAACACATATTCATTACTCATGATGCTCAGGCATGGTTATGGACCTCTCATCAGAGTTTAGAAAGAAAGGAACCACACACTAACATGCAGCACAGAGTTACCTTCTCCAGTACAATGAGGCTATATAAGCTTCCCTCTGCACATTAAAGCCATCTTGGGGAAGGAGAATAGAAGATATTTTGAGAGAATAAGAGGATTCCCCAGTAGGAAGTTTGAACTTTGAATTTATTGAATTTTAACCTGAAAGATATTGGAGGAATTGAGGCTCCAGCCAAGATGAAATCAGATTAAGTTGCTCTGTTTAAACTGAGTGAGTGTGTAAATTGCATTTCTTCTAATAAATGCATCAATACTTTATAGACTAAGGCAAGGCTCATCTACATTTCTAACTGAGCACCAAGCCTTTCTTATTAATTTCTCCATCTTATTATTTATTTATTTTTCTAGCATTATTGAGGTATAATTGACAAATAAAATTGTATATATTTAAAGTATACAATGTGATGATTTGATACATGTATAAATTGTGAAAAGTTTACAACAACCAAGTTATTAATACATTCATTGATTTGCATACTTACCTTTCCTCGTGTGAGAATTTACTCTCAGTAAATTTCAGTTATAATACAATAGCATTAATCATGTTTTATATATATGTATAGTCACCATGCTGTACATTTGATCTCTAGGACTTACTTAACTTATAATTGAAAATTTGTACATTTTTACCAGCATATCCTCAGCTGGTCAATGCCCCAGCTCTGGCACTACCATTCAACTGCCTCATCTGTGAGTTCAAAAATACTCCTTTTTATATATTTACCCTGGAAATGTATAAAAGTGAGGTGATAAGAGAGAAGATCCAAAAATCCCCTTGGCTTTGTCCATGTGTCCTGTATACATGTTCCTTGATGACCCTTCCCATTTTTTACCCCTGTTATCTCCTCCCCCAACCCCTGGTTACTGTCAGTTTGTCCTTTATTTCAATGTCTGTTATATTTTGATTCCTTGTTTGCTTTGTTGATTAGGTTACACTTGTAGGTGAGATCATATGGTATATATCTTTCACTTCCTGGTTTATTTCAATTAGCATAATGTTCTCCAGTTCCATCCATGCTGTAGTGAAGGGTAAGAGTACCTTCTGCGGCATAGTATCCCATTGTGTACCACAGGTTTTTGATCCACACATTTACTGAGGGGCACTTAGGCTGTTTCCAGCACTTGGATATTGTAAAATGTGCTGCTATGAACATTGGGGTGCATACATTATTTTGAATTGGTATTTCAGGATACTTAGTGTATAATCTCAGCAGTGGAATAGCTAGGTCAAAGACACTTCCATTTTTACTTTTTTTAGGAAATTCCATACTGTTTTCCACAGTGGCTGCACCAGTGTGTATTGTCACCAACAGTGCAGTATGGTTCTATTTTCTCCACAACCTTGCCAACATTTGCTGTTTGTTGATTTGTTAATGGTAGCCATTCTGATTGGTATGAAGTGGTATCTCATTGTGGTTTTAATTTGCATGTCTCTGATGGCTAGTGATGCTGAGCATCTTTTCATATGTCTCTGGGCCCTCTGTATGTCCTCCTTGAAAAAGTATCTGTTCAGGTCCTTTGCCCATTTTTTAATTGGGTTGTTTGTCATCCTGGAGTAGAATTGTGTGCATTCTTTATATATTTTGGAGATCAAACCTTTGAGGTATCATTTGAAAATATATTTTCCCATATGATTGGTTCCTTTTTCATTACTTATGCTTTCTTTAGCTATGCAGAAGCTTTTTAATTTGATGAGGTTCCATTTGTTTATTCTTTCCTTTATGTCCCTTGTTCTAGGAGACATATTGGTGAAAATATTTCTGCATGAATATTTGAGATTTTGCAGCCTATGTTCTCCTCTAGGACTTTTATGGTATTGTGACTTATATTTAAATCTCTTGTCCATCTTGAGTTTATTTTTGTGTATGGTGTAAGTTGATGGTCTAGTTTCATTTCTTGCACGTAGCTGTCCAGATCTCATGACACCATTCCTTGAGGAGGCTATTTTTACTCCATTTTATGTTTCTGCTCCATTTGTTGAAATTAATTGGCCATAGAGAATTGGAATTATTTCTGGGCTCTCCAGTCTGTTACACTGATCTATGTGGTTATTCTCATGCCAGTACCAGACTGCATTGATTAACATGGCCTTATAATATAGTTTGATGTCACATATAGTGATCTCTCCTACTTTGTTCTTCTCTCCCAAATTGCTGAAGGGTATTTAGGGTTGTTTATCGTTCCATATAAATTTTCGAAATGTTTGTTCTATATCTGTGAAATATGTCATTGGTGTTTTAGTATTGATTGTATTGAATCTACAGACTGCTTTGGGTAGTATGAACATTTCAATGATGTTAATTGTTCTAATCTATGAACGCGGTATATGCTTCCATTTGTTTATGTCTTCCTTAATTGTTGTATAGTTTTCTTAGTAAAGGTTTTTTACCTACTTGGTTAGGTTTATTCTTAGGTACTTTATTTTTCTGGTTGCTGTATCAAATGGGATTTATTTCATGCTTTGGTGTCTGGTATTTCATTGTTGGTGTACAAAAATGCCTTTGATATGTGAATATTGACTTTGTATCCCACTGTTTAGCTAAAGTAACTTATTAAGTCAATGAGTTTTTTGGTGGGGTCTATAGGATTTTCCATGTACACCATCATGTCATCTGAAAACAATGACAGTTTTGCTTCCTCCTGTCCAGTTTGGATGCTTTTAATTTCTTTTTCTTGTCTGATAGCTGTGGCTATGACTTCCAATACTATGTTGAATAGAAGTGGTGAAAGGGGACAACCTTGTCTTCTTCCCGATCTTAGTGGAAAAGCTTTTAGTTTTTGCCCCTTGAGTATGATGTTGGCTGTAGGTTTCTCATGTATGACCTTTATTCTGTTGAGGTATACTCCCTCTACTCCCACTTGGCTGGATGTTTTTATAATAAAACAGTGCTGTGCCTTATCAAATGTTTTTCCATATCTATAGATATGATCATGTGATTTTTTCTTTCATTTTATTTATATGATATATTACATTTATTGATTTGCAAATACTGTACCATCCTTGCATCCCTGGGATGAGTCCCCCTTGATCATAGTATATGATTGTCGCAAAATCTGGCCAGCAAAATTCGTATGCCATGGCAGGCACATGAATAAATTCACATGTAATACACTGGACCAGAAATTCCAGGACCACACGACCCCTCCATTATCATCTGTGAGAGGCCCTGTGCATCATGTCAACCAGCTTTTTATTGCTGTTTCTCGGGCACATTCCATCAGAATGGTCTTCCTTAACTATGCATGGATTGTAGATTTACATTAGGTGGTAGATGCCCAAAATAGTGCATCAAAAGAATAGATACACAAATGGAAAGACAATAGGCTTGGGCCGAACTCGAAAGGATTGTCAACACTGTTCTATGGAAGCTAGGCATGCATTAGCATAAGTTCTTTTGATTCAGGAGGGAGAGATATTTTTAGCAAGAGCAAGTTGTAAATCTAAGAAATAGACTATCCTTCTAATGCGAATGTGTCCTGAAACGACTAATAAAAAGCCTGGCTGAGCTACGCTCAAGGCCCTCTCCCATACAATAAGGGAAGGGTCGCGTGGCCCCGCATTTCCTTTTTCTTGTGTGTCTCTGTGTGAGATTCATTCACGCATTTGGTCACAGTCACCATGGATTTTGAGAGATGGAATCCGTGACATCTGGCGCCTGAGAACAGGGACCTGATAGGCCACGAGCCACAGACCATGATCCACGCACCAACATGGGAGAAGGCACGCACAACAGTCCAGGTAAGAGGGACCCATGGTCAAGAGAACCGTAGGGTGCGTGGGAAGGAAAAGGGGCCTGAACGGATCGCTTTACGGCGCATCTTTATGACGTCATTACGGCCACACCATTTTTAGTAAGTAGATATTAATAAGTAAGCAATTATAAGAGAAAATATCCTTTTTCTCCTCTCTCAGACATCTCGCCGCACCCCTACGCGGGCATGGGTCAGACATTTAAAAGCTAAAAGAGTGTATGCCGCTAGAAGACACTCGTGACAGGATTAATTGGTTGCGGGACGGGGGTAGAATGCATTAGGCTTCCTTGCCAACTTCAAGAAAACGCCCGCGCAACGTAAAGGCACACTGTGAAAAACACACACACATCCACTCCCCAAGGCTAAATCCCCAACTACGAATAGGTCTGGGAGAGAACAAAAGATCTTTTCATTTAATCAGCTTAAAGAGAAAAATTTGGCAGCTTTGTCTGCAAACTACGCTTTGCAGCTTGATCAGCTGCCCTTCCACTCTACTGCTCCCCCTCAGGGAAAAGCGATTAGTGAATGAGCATTCCGACCTCCACCGGATGCCGAAGAATTGCGAGAGTTTAGCCTCAGGGAATTTGCATGAGAGCTTTGGCTCCGAAGACAAGGCAATTCCTCCCCTCAGCCCGAGAAATTGGGTGTTCCCACGTGAGTCAGAACCTTGTGAGGGTGTCGGGGACCAGATCCTGTGACGCGAAGGGGCCTTAAACACTTAGGATAATTTATTGCTCATCTGGGGAACACAGATAAAGGTTGATCACCTAGCGGTATCAAGCACCCCATTTGGGGAAACCTCAAAATCAATAAACGGGGGTAGAGTATTCGGAAAATCCAATCCCTCCCCTGACTGTTCTCACCAAACACCACATCCTAAGACCCATTACACGCTAGCTAATCTGATAGGATTTTAGCATGGTAGAGCTTGGAAGGACAACTAATCAAAAGAGGTAAAAGCTTTTAATAACAGTGGGATCCAGCTTATCTAAGGAACAGGGAACTTACCTACGGGTACTTCAGCAACTTCTCAAAGGGGTGAGACATAAAGTAAAGGAGTCCCGTCTCATTCAGCTTATGCAAACAATTAAGAAATAGTTTCCCTCTTTCCCTGACAAAGGGACTCTAGATATTGAGGTTTGGGAGGCTGCCGGTGAAAAATTACAGTCTTTACAAGACAGTGGTGTTCCTATTGGATCTCAGAACTTGATAACCTTGGGTTTGGTCAAGACAGCTCTCATACCCATTTGGACCAGGAGATCAGATTTGATTGAAGGGGAAGACCGAGATTCTAGCTCAGAGGACGAAATCATTCATAATATAGTGAAGAAACCAGTTACAAAGGTCCTGCCCTCAGCCCCGCCGGAGGAGAAATTTCATAACCCGTGCTCATCACCCCAGCTCTGGGAGCACTCCTCCTGGCGGGAAAACCCACCAGGAGAGTCATAAAATTTAGACAGATATCCTGTCAAGGCCATGCACCAGTGCATTCGGCAGGCAGCTGAGGCTGGGGATTTAGATGTTCTGTCAGCCTTCCCCATCATGGTAAGGGGTCAGAGAAATGTCCATGAACCCCTTCCTTTTTCTTTCTATAATGACCTAAAGAGAAGCATTAAAAAGAATGGGCTTAACTCCCCTTACACCATTGGGTTGTTACAAGCCATTGCCGACAGCTATCAGATGGCTCCGTGCGATTGGATCACCTTAGCTAGAATAGTTTTGACCCCAGCTCAGTACACGGTTTGGTTTTCAGAGTATTCTCAAAGAGCCAACTGCCAAGCAGCTGAGAATGAGCAAATTAACAACCCAGTCACTCTCCCCCTGCTGATGGGATCTGGTGAATTTGCCACCGCTGCAGCTCAAACCAGACTAGATCCCCACGCTTATGGTCAGAGCATGCAAATAGCCCTTAGGGCCATGAGATCCGTACCTAACTCCCAAGCCCAGGAAGCTTCCTCCTTTACCAACATTCACCAGAGAGCAACAGAAGCTTATATAGATTTTATAGATCGCCTCCAAGAAGCCATCGAGAGGCAAATAGATAATGAGAAAGCAGCTCAATCCCTTTTGTTGCAGCTAGCCTATGAGAATGCTAACAGTGATAGCAAAACTATTTTAGGGCCCCTGAGAGCTACCACTCGAGAAATCAGTGAGTTTATTAAAGCTTGCCAAGATGTAGGCACTGAGCAGTATAAAGCCTCACTCTTAGCCGCTGCAATTAGAGAAAATCCAATATGTTACAACTGTGGGAAGACAGACCACTTTAGAAAGGACTGCCCCTCCCCTTAGAAAGGGGGGGAAGGGCGGTATCAAACCCCCACCAGGAGACTATCCATGCTGTGGGAAAGGTAGACACTGGGCAAGGGTCTCAAGGGTGTCACTCTAAGTTTGACAGAAATGGCCAACTGATTCAGGGAAACTTCTGGGGAAGGGGCACGTGCTCCAGTGTCCCCAATCCCAATCGGAGACATCAGAACACCAATCAGTACAAGGGATCTCGGGGAAATGTATAGTTTCCAGCCTTCGCGCAGCCGCTTGAGGAAGCACAGGATTGGACCTGGTCACCACCGACCACCTTGTCTTAAAGTAACAGAACCAAATAATTGTAGCTCCCACTGGCATCTGGGGACCTTTGCCCCCAGGCACAGTCAGCTTAATTTTAGGAAGATCTAGTATTACTACCAAAGGCATTGTTGTTCAGCCAGGAGTTATTGACTCAGACTATCAGGGGGAAATTAAAATCATGCTTAAAGCTTCTGGTTATCATGTTATTCCTGCCCAGACGCATATCGCTGAGCTGCTCTTACTCCCCTACGTAATCCCAAAAACTCAAGATATAGTAAAAGAGGAAGGAAGTTTCGGCAGCACGAATGATCAATCAGTCTTTTGGACAGAATCAATAAGTTAAATAAGCCAAGTTTGCAAATAAAGATAAAGGATAAGACCTTTCATGGCCTCATAGATACGGGGGCTGACATATCTGTTATTTCAAATCAATTCTGGCCCCCGGGATGGCCTCCAACAGACAGCAGAACGCCTGTCACTGGTGTTGGGGGGATCTTCCAACCACAGATCAGCATATGGTCTCTTAAATGCTATGGACCAGAGGGACAGGTAGGGAGTATTCAACCCTATTTTTTCCTATGCCCCTTAATATTTGGGGACGTGACCTTTTTAGTCAGTGGGGGATGCAAATCTCTCTGCCGCCTTTTCCCTAGTGGCCACTGCTCTTATAACCCCCCTATCACTTGGCTCTCCGATGCGCAGATATGGGTTTGATCAGTGGCCGCTTAAGGGAGAGCAGCTCGAACAGACGCACATTCTAGTTAAACAATAGCTAGATGCAGGACACATTGAACCTTCTAACAGTGTGTGGAATACACCTATTTTTGTGGTACCAAAGAAATCTGGAAAATGGAGACTTATTCACGATCTAAGAAAGATCAATGAATCCCTTCAACCGATGGGCCCCCTGCAGCCAGGAATTCCAAATCCAGCCTGCATTCCAAAAGACTGGCTGCTTTTAATCATTGACCTGAAAGATTGCTTTTTTACCATTCCTTTGGCAGAGAAAGACAGGGAGCGATTTGCATTCTCCCTCCCAGTTGCTAACAACTTGCAACCTTTACAAAGATTTCAGTGGAGGGTTTTTCCTCAGGGAATGCTTAACAGTCCAACTATTTGCCAGCATTACGTTCATATCGTCATCCAGCCAGTAAGGAATCAGTTCCCTGACTCCATTATCTATCATTATATGGACGACATCTTGGTCACAGCTCCCTCCCCAGACATTTTAGCAAAACTGCTTCCTTTCTTAAAAATTCTTTGGCCTCTGCTGGACTAATAATTACTCCAGAGAAAATCCAGCATTCAGAACCTTGGAAATATCTGGGATACGTGCTATTTAACAAAACAATCAGACCCCAAGCGCTGCAAATTGACCCACCCAAGGAATTAACTCTCAATCGCCTCCAGCAGCTCCTAGGAGCAATCAACTGGGTGCGACCCAGCCTTGGAATACCTACTCAACAATTAACTCATTTGTTTGATACCCTCAAAGAGAACCCAGATCTTAACTCCCCCAGAAAATTGTCCCCCGAGGCCTTACAAGAGTTAACCATAGTAAATCTGCATATTCAGCAATGACAACTTACTAGGATTGACCCCCAGTTTCCTGTTCGGCTTTTTTGTTTCCCAAATTTAGGCACACTGACAGTTCTCATAGGACAATTGTCACCCCACCTAGCTATGGTAGAGTGGATCTTTCTGTCCCATCATCCAAAATGCAAAATTACCACCTATATAACTGCATTATGCCATCTTATTATTAAGGAGCATGAAAAAACTCAGCAGTTACTGGGAAATGATCCTGCCTTTATTCACATCCCCCTAGCTCAAGTCTATTTACAACAACTCACAGCTTGATCTCTCGAATTCCAATGTGCCATAGCTGATTTTATAGGAAAATTAGAGACTAACTTACCTTCAGAGAAATTGCTTCAGATCATTCCATTCCTTCATGTAAGGCTAGCAGAGAAAGTCAGCCCAGAACCAATAACTGGAGCAAGAACTGTGCTTCTTGACGGATCTGGAAAGACCGGTTGGGCTGCTATTGCTTGGCGAGAAGGAGAAACTTGAAAAAATTTTGTATTCTCAGGACATCTTTCTACCCAGAAAGCTGAGCTTTTTGCTGCCATCATGGCTCTGAGGCAATGGCCCCAGGAAGCCTTGACTATAGTGTGTGACTCAGGGTATACTGTTTATACTATTCTGCATATGGATCAAGCATTAGTTAAAACTTCTATAGACACCCATCTACTTAGTCTATTTTTAACCCTGCAGTCCCTCCTTGACAAAAGGGAACATCCTCTTTTCATTACTCACATTCGGTCCCATTCAGGACTGCCTGCCCCCCCCCCCCCCCCGTGGAAGGTAACAATAAAGTTGACGCTTTAGGACTTCCGGCCAAGATAGAGGCGTAGGTGGATGCACTGTTCCTCCTCGCACAACCAAAAGAGGGGGGAAAAAAGCAATTTAGAGGGCAAGGACAGCCAAATCTGACAGCAAACTGAACTGAGTGGAAGTCCGACAACCAAGGAGTTAAAGAAGACACGTTCATCCAGACCGATAGGCTGGGTGGAGCCAGGTGGAGGGCGCTCAGCAGACGCGGTTTGTGGAGCAGTGCCAGTGGCACTCCAGCCGCCTGAAGTGGCCCGTGGTGGGCGTGCCTGGCCAAAGCACGGTGGGCATACTCTGCGAGACCGGGGCTGAGACTGGTGGCCCAGGCGGTCCCTCATTAGCATACAGATAGACAGGGAGGAAAAGCTGGGGGGCGGAATAGACTGCTTGGCCCACCAACGCAGGGAAATAAAGCCTCAAACCACTGAATGAAAACACCTGTGGGGGTTGAGGCGGTGGCAGGAGGAACTCCCAGACTCACAGGAGAGTTCGTTGGGGAGGTCCACAGGGACTTGGAACTGTGCAGGCTCGCCCACTCACCCTCAAGCCGGCAAGGAGGGGATGGTGCAGAGAGCAGAGCAAGTGCCACTGTTCTCTCAGGCCCCGCCCCCACATACAGCATCAAAACACAACGATGTCAGTTACCCCACCCCCACAGAGAGCTTCACAACGCAGTGACGTGGGTTACCACGTCCCCACAGATAGCGTCACAACAGAGCGATATGGGTTTCCCCTCCTTGGGGAACGCCTAAAGCCCCACCCCTTAAAGTAACAGGCGCACCAAAGGGGGGAAAAGGCCCAAAAGAGAGAGAAAAAAAATGGCGGCAAGATAGGGCGGAGCAGAGTCCACTTCCTCCTCCGCACAAGTTAAACACCTAGCTGATTTTCTGAGGAACAGAGTGAACACCCAGCAATATTCCAGCATATATAAAGATTGGTGACCAAGATTACAGGGGAAGTTAAATGATCAGATGCCTGACACAGACAGGAGGACATGGGGAGCAGGCATGGCCGGTCACTTTTAAAGCCAGCAAGCAGAAGGTTTTTTTGTTTGTTTGTTTGTTTTCCCCACTCTCCTTCCTATCTGTTATTTTTATTTTTTTAATTCCTCCTTCCTTCCTTTCACTGAGTATTCCTAGTCTTCTCCTCTTTTTATTTCTGATTTTTTAATTTTTTAATTTTTAATATTTTTTACTTTATTTTTTCTTTCTTCTTCTTCCTTCCCCTCCATTCTTTATCTATAGGTGAGACATTAAAACCTGGAGTTGAAAAGAGAAAAGAGCTAGACCCAGAAAAGGGTCAGCCCTAAAAACAGACAGTGACACAAAATTAACTTTGCTGCTCCAGAGAACTTCACAGATGAATTTCAGAAACAGAGGCTAGCAAGAAGAGTCTCACAAACAGTGGTAAGACAAAGAAACAATCCCCAAATTAAAGGAAAGGAGGAAGCCCCAGAAAGAATGATAAATGAAACAGAGGCAAGCCAACTATCAGATAGTGAGTTCAAAGCATTGGTTATCAGGAAGTTCAAGAAGCTTGATGAGCTCACAGAGAATTTCCAGAAACTACGAGGAAACTATAATGAACTCACTACAAACGATGTCAACATGAAAAAGGAAATAGAAATTATCCACAAGGGCAAAGAGGAAATAAAGAATACAATATCTGAACTGAAGAATACAATAGAAGGAATCAAAAGCAGGCTCGATGAAGCAGAGGATCGGATCAGTGAGCTGGAGGACAAGGTAGAAAAAAACACCCAAAAAGAGCAGGAACAAGAAAAGAGGCTCAGAAATAATGAAGAGATACTAAGGGAAATGCAGGACAACATGAAAAGTAATAATATTCGTATAATAGGGATACCAGAAGGAGAAGAAGAAGGGCAAGGGATAGAAAACATATTTGAAAAAGTAATGATGGAAAACTTCCCGAATCTGATGAGAGAAAAAGTCACACAAATCCAGGAAACACAGAGAGTCCCAATAAAAAGGAACCCAAACAAGCCCACTTCAAGACACATCATAATTAAAATGGCAAAATTCGAAGACAAAGAAAGAATCTTAAAGACAGCGAGACAGAGACAGGAAGTAACATACAAGGGAGCCCCAATAACGTTAGCAGCTGACTTCTCAATGGAAACACTCCAAGCCAGCAGAGAATGGCAAGAAATATTACAAGTAATGAGAACCAGAGGCCTGCAACCGAGGCTACTTTACCCAGCAAGACTCTAAGTTTAGATGGCCAAATAAGAAGCTTCCCAGACAAAGGATGTCTAAAACAATACACTTCCAGCAAACCAGCTCTGCAAGAGATGCTAAAGGGACTGCTTTAAGGAAAGGAAGGAAAAGAGAGAGAGAAAGAAACACAGATACAAAAATATTGGCAATGAATAAGAAACTGTTGATAATAACCCTAAATGCAAATGGATTAAATGCTCCAATCAAAAGACATAGACTAGCTGAATGGATAAGAAAGCATGACCCACACATATGCTGCCTACAAGAGACCCACCTCAGGACAAAAGACTTACACAGACTGAAAGTGAAGGGCTGGAAACAAGTTTTTCAAGCAAATGGACAGGGAAAAGAATCTGGGGTAGCAATACTCATATCAGACAAAATAGACTTCAAATAAAAGGTCATAAAGAGAGATCCAGAAGGACAGTTAATAATACCCAAGGGGAGAATCCACCAAGAAGACATAAACATTGTACATATATACGCACCCAACACAGGAGCACCAAATACATAAAGAAAATCTTGGAGGACTTCAGGAAAGATATTGATAGCAACATAATTATAGTAGGGGACTTCAACACCCCACTGTCAAAAATGTATAGATCTTTCAAACAAAATATCAGCAAAGATACTGTGGCATTGAACAATACTCTAGATTAAATGGACTTCACTGATATATATGGAGCCTTTCACCCCAAAGAAGCTAAATACACATTCTCTTCAAATGCACAAGGAACATTTTCAAAAATAGGCCATATGATAGGACACAAAACAAGCCTCAAAAAATTCAAGAAAATTGAAATCATACCAAGTATTTTCTCTGACCACAAGGGACTGAAATTAGAAACCAACCCAAAGGAAAAAATCCCCAAACACTAAAAATCATGGAGATTGAATAGCATGCTATTAAACAATCAATGGGTCAAGGATGAGATTAGGAAGCAATTGAAAAAGTTTCTTGAAACAAATGAAAATGAACTGACAACAACTCAAAACTTGTGGGACACAGCAAAGGCAGTCCTGGGAGGGAAGATCATAGCGATACAGGCCTACTTAAAAAAAAAATAGAAACGTTTCAAACAAACAACTTAACCCTATGCCTACAAGAACTCGAGGAACAACAACAAAGACAACCCAGAGCAAGTAGAAGAAAGGAAACAACCAAGATCAGATCAGAATTAAATGACATAGAGACTAAAAGCACAATTCTAAGGATCAATGAATCCAGGAGCTGATTCTTCGAAAAGATAAACAAAATAGACAAGCCTTTAAGCAGGCTCATAAAGAAAAACAGAGAGAGGACCCAAATAAACTCAATCAGAAATGAAAGGGGAGATATTACAACTGACACCACAGAAATACAAAGGATTTTAAGACACTACTGTGAAGAACTGTATGCCAAGAAATATGAAAACCTAAGTGAAATGGACGAATTTCTAGAAAAATATGATCATCCAAAACTCAATCAAGAAGAAGCAGAAAGCCTGAACTGACCAATAACAGTTGATGAAATTGAAGCAGTAATCAAAAAACTCCCGACACACAGAAGCCCCGGACCAGATGGTTTCATAGGAGAGTTTTACAAAGCATTTAAGGAAGGGCTAACCCCTATCCTTCACACACTATTCCAAAAAGTCCAAAATGTTGGAAGACTTCCAAGTTACTTTTATGTAGCCAGCGTCATCCTAATCCCAAAACCAGAAAAAGACACAACAAAGAAAGAAAACTTCAGGCCAATATCACTGATGAACATTGACGCTAAAATCCTCAACAAAATATTAGCAAAACGCATCCAGCAATACATCAAAAAGATCATTCACCATGACCAAGTGGGTTTCATCCCAGGGATGCAAGGATGGTACAACATTCGCAAAACAATAAACGTAATACATCACATAAACCAAAGCAAAGACAAAAATCACATGATCATATCAATAGATGCAGAAAAAGCATTCGATAAGGTACAGCATCCATTTATGATAAAGACACTTAGCAATGTGGGAATAGAGGGAGTATTCTTGAACATAATAAAGGCCATATATGAGAAACCTACTGCCAACATTATACTCAATGGACAAAAACTAAAATCTTACCCACTAAGATCAGGAACAAGACAAGGTTGCCCACTATCACCACTTCTATTCAACATAGTTCTGGAAGTTTTGGCCACAGCAATCAGACAAGAAAAGGAAATAAAAGGCATCCAAATTGGAAAGGAGGAATCAAAAGTGTCCCTGTTTGCAGATGACATGATAGTGTACTTAGAAAATCCTATAGACTCCTCCAAAAAACTACTCGATCTGATGATTGAGTTCGGCGAAATAGCAGGTTACAAAGTCAACGTCCAGAAATCACAGGCATTTTTGTATACCAACAGTGAAACAGCAGAAACAGAAATCAGGGAAAAAATCTCTTTTGATATAGCAACAACAACAACAACAAAATACCTGGGAATAAACCTAACCCGGGAGGTAAAAGACCTATGCTCAGAGAACTATACAACACTGAAGAAAGAAATCATGGAAGACACGGGAAGGTGGAGGCATGTGCCGCGCTCATGGATTAGAAGAATTGACATCATCGGGATGTCCATATTACCCAAAGCAATTTATGGATTCGATGCAGTCTTTGTCGGGGTACCAATGGCATATTTCACGGATATAGGGCAAGTGCTTCAAGAATTTATATGGAACCATAAACGACCCCGAATATCAGCTGCAATTCTGGGAAAGAAGAGTAAAACAGGAGGGATCACAATTCCTGATATCAAACTGTATTACAAGGCCACTGTAAATCAAAACAGATTGGTACTGGCATAAAAACAGACAGATAGACCAATAGAACAGAGTGGAGAGCCCAGAAATAAACCGAAGTCTCTAGGGGCAATTAATCTTTGACAAAGAGGGCAGAAGCATGAAATAGAATAAAAATGGCCTCTTCAACAGATGGTGTTGGGAAATCTGGACGGCTACACGAAAAAAAATGAAACTCGAGCACCAACTTACACCATACACAAAAATAAATTCAAGGTGGATAAAAGACTTAAATGTAAGTCGTGACACCATGGAAGTTCTGGAGGAACGCATTGGTAGGAAAATCTCAGACATTCCACGCAGCAACATCTTCACTGATATGTCCCCTAGAGCAAGGAACATAAGGGAAAGAATAAAGGGATGTGACCTTATCAAAATAAAGAGCTTCTGTGGGGCTAAAAAAATAGTATTAAAATAAAAAGAGAACCAACAGTATGGGAAAACATTTGCCAATGATACCTCAGACAAGGGTTTGATCTCCAAAATATATAAAGAACTCATACGACTCCACTCCAGGAAGACAAAAAACCCAAATAAAAAATGGGCAAAGGACATGAATGGACGCTTCTCGAAAGAGGACATGCAGAGGGTCCAGAGATGTGTGAAGGTATGCTCAACGTCATTAGACTTTGGAGAGATGCGAATTGAAGCCACAGTGGGATACCACTTCACACCAGTCAGAATGGCCATCATCAACAAAGCAACAGATAACTGTTGGAGAGGATGTGGAGAAAAGGGAACCCTACTGCAGTGTTGGTGGGAATGCAGACTGGTGCAGCCACTGTGGAAAACAGTATGGAATTACCTCAGAAAACTGAAGATGGAACTGCCTTTTGATCCAGTGATTCCACTACTTGAATTATACCCTAAGAACCCTGAAAAACCAATTCAAAAGAACCTTTGAACTCCAATGTTCATAGCAGCACAATTCACAATGGCCAGGTGTTGGAAATGACCTAAGTGCCCATCTACAAATGAGTCGATAGGGTACTGTGTTACATTTACACAATGGAATTCTACACAGCAGAGAGGAAGAAGGAGCTTATACCCTTTGCAACAGCATGGATGGAACTGGAGAGCATCGTGCTGAGTGAAGTAAGCCAGGCGGTGAGGGACAAATATCATATGATCTCACCTTTAAGCGGAACATAATCAACAAAAGCAAAAAGCAAGCAAAACTTAACCAGAGAAATTAAATTAAGAACAATCTAACAATTGCTGGGGGGGAGGGGACAGTGGGGAGAAGGGTTTTCAGGAACCACTATAGAGGACACATGGACAAAACCAAGGGTGGGGAGGGAGGCAGGGAAGGGAGGTGGGATTTGGGGGGGAGGGGAGGGGAGAGTATGCAGACAACTGTAATTGAACAACAATAAAGTAAAAAGAAAAAAAAGTTGATGCTTTAGTTAGCGTTCTTAATACCTTTCAACAAGCAACAGATTCTCATCAGTTTTTTCATCAAAATAGCCAGGCACTCCGAAAATAGTTTAATATTCCTCATTCCCAAGCCAAGAAAATTATTAAAGAATGTCCTGACTGCCAAGCCCTTAGCAAGGCACCTCCATCTGCAGGGGTCAATCCTTGGGGACTAAGCTCTCAGATAATCAGACAAACAGATATAACTTATCACGCTCCTTTTGGAAAATTCAAATACGTTCATATTTCTATTGATACTTATTCCGGTGCTTTACATGCATCTGCTTTAACAGGAGAATCAGCTAAAAATATACAAGCCCATTGGCTTGAGGCCTTTAGTCATTTAGGACGGCCTCATCAAATTAAAACTGATGATGGTACTGGATACCTTTCATGTTCTACTCAGGCCTTCCTCCAGTGTTGGAATATTCAACATAAGACAGGAATACCCTATAACCCAACTGGTCAAGCAATTGTAGAACGAGCTCATCATACCTTTAAGAACCTTCTTAAGAAACAAAAAAGGGGGAGCCATGAATCCTCCCCCCAATATCTAATTATGTTAGCCATGTCTACCTATAATTTTCTAAATTGTGATGAGTCATTCTGTATTCCAACTGAGAAACATTTTCAGACAAAAGAGTCAAAACCACCCTACCCTCAGGTGTTATATAGGGATCCACTGGGAGATGGCTCTTGGCAGGGCCCTGTAGATCTCTTAACATTGGGAAGGGGGTATGCATGTGTCTCCATTCTTACAGGTCCTTTCTGGCTACCAGCAAAAAAGATAAAGCCTTACCATGAGTGAAGCAGACACCAAGCTACACTTCCTGGAGATGAAAACTGACCGACTGACGAACCAGATGGCCCAGTTGACCCTGAACAACCAGAAGGACGTCGGACCCCTATGCCGCTGCCGTTGGCGGATCCGGGCCTGATGGCAGAGGAGGGTGGAGCCTGCTCCAATGATGGGGACCGAGGCCCTGGAGCCTCCTGCAGAGGGCTACAACCCCTCAGTGCCCCATAATCTTCCTTTTAAGTGTGCCCCCACCACATGGGGTGACATTAAGGCTCTTAATGCTCAAGTCGAGGAGATTCTTGCTGAAACTAATGTAGAAAACACCCCAGAGAACAGGTTTATCGCTTATTTGGCGGTCCTGTCGGCCAGTTCAGCCAAAATTTTGCTTTTTATAGCTATCCTGCTCTGCCTAGGAGGGCAGTGTGTAACTGCTGAAACTAATTCTTCTTATATCTATTGGGGCCATATTATGGATCCACTGGTGTTTAAACTACATACCTGGTGGGATGTTGAACCTCCCTTTTCCACTAATGATACTCAGTGGACTGGAGGAGTGTGGATGCCCCCTAATGGCCCTTTGGAAGAGAACAAACACTGGTTGCCAGTACCGGAAAATACGGTTTATGTGGCTGAGCACCTGCCAGCCTGTTTTTTGGTCCTTAATAGCACCTTATGTCTTCCTTTAAAGGAGGAGCTTTATGTTGCAAACAAAGAGCAGTGCAGAGATCACTATCAGCTATCCATGATAGCCACAGTTGGCCTGTGTGTCAGCGAGGGGATTTTTCATACTTGTAGCCCCACTCCGGTTCCTCCTTGTACTTTAGACACTATCCATAAAGACTCAGTTTTTTGGTCTTTATGCCGAGGACCGAATGCCACCATTGCTTTTCTCCCCAAAAGCCCTTTTATAGTAGATAATTGGGGAGCTAACTGGAAGATACTAGCTAAGTCTGGCACAACAACAGTTCTGGCTCAGCCTAAGAGATTATATATCCATATGTGGTGGGAGGGGCCCGGCACCGGGGCACCTATAGTCAGGATTGTTTCTCCCAACCACACTAGCCCATGGCATTATAATTCTTGGAAAATGGGCTTGCCTTTTATTACTAGGAAGCATTTCTATATAAAGGTTGGTTATAACCCTAAAGGTGCTCTAGAATGTTCTTACCACCTTGACCCTCCAGAACAAGGCTGGGTCACGGTCTGTATCTCTCACCCCTACTTGTTTTTGGCAGCCCCAGGGACATCTCAAGTTCTTTATAATGAATCTGCAAAGATCTATTCTATGCATGTCCCTGCAGGTTCCATTTATGCCAGCTGCCTTACTCATCTAAATATTACTCAATTAAATATCACTACAGTTTATGTAGTTAGAAGACAGGCACAAGTCTGTGTGCTAGTTGATGTAACCAGAGAATGGGAGGATCCCCACGGCTTAGTAGTGCTTAACAATGCGCTGGCCTCTATATGGGTCAGACGGTTCATTGACACCCTGATTGCTTTCGTTGTCTCTGCAATCATCGTAGCGGCTACCCCTGCCACGACAACCACCGCCCTTGTTAATTCAGTTCAAACTGCCCATACTGTAGATGTTTTATTAACCAATGCTACTTTAGAAATGATTCAACAGGCCCAGATTGATCAGGAAATCCTGACTAGACTTTCTGTGGTGGAATCATCCCTCAATTGGACTGGGGAACAACAGGATGCGCTTGTGACTCGTCAACAGCTAACCTGTGACCCTGGCTTCGCCAAGCTGTGTGTTACTCCCCTTCTGTGGAATTCCAGCCAGTATGCCTGGAGCGATATCCAGCATTGCCTAAGAAGGGCCTTTTCTACCAATTTAAAAGGACAAATTGATAAACTGCAATTGGAATTGCAACAACAATTGCAGGACATTCAGCGTCTGACTAAACAGGAGGTGCTTGAAAGCTTCCGTGACAATCTCAGCTGGCTGAATCCCAAAACTTGGTTTGATGGTCTTAATCTGAGAATGTGGGTTTTTGAAGCCGCTGGCTGCTTACTGATTATAGTGATGATCTGTGTACTTCGCTGCATATGTAAATTATTCTCCCAGGGTCGTGCGAGAGATCAACAAGTGGCAAGTGTTGGTTTGATCCAGCTTCTGAGATCTCATAGAAAAAACGGGGGAGGTAAAGGAATTCTTTTTCCACGCATAAGGAAGTGTAGCCCTGAGATTCCACGCGTGTCTGAGCAAAGTCTCCAGCGTGTAAGATGGCCCAAGCCGGCAAGTGTGGATTCATGTTTGTGGAAACAGGATTTCCTGAAGGGGAATCTGGCTAATATCTATTAGATTTACAGCTTTTCTGAATCCTGACCCGCCACTGTCCTGGATCAAAAGGCTTATGCTAATGCATGTCCCGGCTCTTCCTGACCAAATGTTTATGATTCAACCTAAGCCTGTTTGCATATCTATTCTTTTGACGTATCTTTCTGTATCTGTCTACTGCCTAGTTTGAATCTACATTCTGTGCATAGTTAATAAAGGCCATTCTAATGTGAACGTGTCCTGAAACAACTAATAAAAAACCCGGCGGAGCTACGCTCAAGGCTCTTTCCCATACGATATGGGAAGGGTCGCATGGCTCCGGATTTCCTTTTTCTTGCGTGTCTCTGTGTGAGATTCATTCACGTGTTCAGTCATGGTCACCCTGGATTTTGCAGGATGGAATCCGCGACATATCCTGATTTCCCACAGGAAATTCTGCTGTCACACATGTGGGTCCTGCTTGCTGTCCCATGTTCCACAGGAGTCTTTTTCTCCCTTAGACATGAAACATTAGGGCTACATTTCCCACGGTGAGATGCATCAATTCCCTTTATATGATCTTTTTAATGTATTGCTGGATGCGTTTTGCCACTACTGTGTGGAGGATTTTAGTGTCTATGTTCATCAGTGATATTGACCTGTAGTTTTCTTTCTTTGTTGTGTCTTTATCTGGTTTTGGGATTAGGATGATGCTAGCTTCATAAAAAGCATTTGGGATTCTACCCTCTTCTTGGAACTTTTGGACTAGTCTGTGAAGGATAGGGCTTAACTCTTCCTTAAACGTTTTGTAAAATTTTCCTTTGAAACTGTCTGGTCCAGGGCTAATGTGTTCCAGGAGATTTTTGATTACTGCTTCGATTTTACCAGCTGTTATCAGTCTGTTCAGGCTTTCTGCTTCTTTTTCATTCAGTTTTTGAATATTATGTTTTTCTAGAAATTTGTCCATTTCACCCTGGTTTTCAAATTTCTTGGAATACTGTTCTTTGTAGTTATTTCTTACAATCACTTGTATTTCTATGGTATCAGTTGCAATCTCTCATCTTTCATTTCTGATTTTTTTGAGTCCTCTCTATTTTTACTTAATGAGTCTACTTAAAGGCTTATCAATTTTGTTTATCTTTTCAAAGAATCAGCTTCTAGATTTATTGATCCTTTGGATTGTTGTTTTAGTCTCTATGTCATTTTTAGCCTTTATGTAATTTAAGTTTGTTATTTCCTCCCTTCTGCTTGCCCTGGGTTTGTTTTTCTTGTTCCTCCAGTTCTTGTAGATGTAGGGTTAGGTTGTTTATTTGAAATGTTTCTATCTTTTTCAGGTATGCCTGTATCACTATGAACTTCCCTCTCAGGACTGCCTTAGCTGTGTCCCCTAAGTTTTAGACTGTTGTGTGTTCGTTCTAATTTGTTTCCAGAAACTTTTTCATTTATTTCTTGAAGTCATTATTAACCCATTCATTGTTTAATAGCATGCTTTTAAATCTCCATGAATTTGAGCGTTTTTGAGTTTTTCCCTTGAGATTGGTTTCTAGTTTCAGTCCCTTCTTGTCTAAGAAAATGCTTTATATGATTTCAACTTTCTTGAATTTGTTGAGGCTTGTTTTGTTGTTGCGGATTCATTGCTAGGCAGAATCAGTGGTGACCATGACCTAATGCGTTTATAAATAATTCTCACACCAAATATGCTGGAAAAGGGAGCCAGGAACACGCGGCTTCCCCCTCATCATCTGGGAGAGAGCCTTGAGCCTTGGGTCCAGGGGTTTTTATTGAAGATTTCCGCTGGGACATTACCTCAGAATGGTATTCATTAACTATGTATAGATTGTAGATTTGCTTTAGGTGGTAGACAGCCCGGAAGGTATATCAAAAGGGTTAGGTAAAGAAAATAGGTATGGCTGGACTTTGAAAGGATTAGCATTGGTCTAAGGAAGTTAGTTAAGCACTAGCATTTGTTCTTCTGACCTAGAGAGAGAGACTCAGCAAGGCAGTAAATTTGAAGAAATATCCTAGCCAAATTTCCCTTCAAATAATTCCTTTCCACGGACATGGATTGCGCTTGCTGACTTGGGAGTTTTCTTTTTCCACGTGGAGCCTTGCTCACGCATGATCCCAGAGCTACGCTTTTCCATGCATGGGAAAAGAAGCTGTACAGTTTGTGTCCTGTCATGTCATCTATTTTTGACAATGTTCCATGTGCATTTGAAAAGAAGGTTTATTTTGCTTCTTTGGGATGAAAGGTTCTATACATATCTGTTAAGACTATAGAATCTAGGGAACTATTAAATGCCACAATATCCTTGTTGAGATATTTTCTTAATAATTACTTTATTGTTGTTCAATTACAGTTATTTCCATCCTCTCCCTTCCCCTCCTCCCTCCCCCTCCAACCCAACCCCGTTCCACAGCCTCCCTCCTCCCCCTTGGTTCTGTCCACGTGCCCTCCATAGTGATTCCTGAAATCCCTTTTCCCCCTTGTCCCCTCCCCCCTCCCCCCTGGCTATTGTTAGACTGTTCTTAATTTCAATGTCTCTGGTTATGTTCTGCTTGCTTTCTGCTTTTGTTGATTATGATCCAGTCAAAGGTGAGATCATATGGTATCTGTCCGTCACCGCCTGGCTTACTTCACTTAGCGTAATGCTCTCCAGTTCCATCCATGCTGTTGCAAAGGGTATAAGCTCCTTTTTCCTCTCT
>PVJI01022893.1:0-24578 GCA_004026765.1 Micronycteris hirsuta
CAAAGAATTCTGGCCCTCAAGTATTTATTATCTACTTGAGAAGGTAAAACACACATGCAAAGATCTAACTATCAGAAGGCATTAGAGTTAAGGGTCCAAAGATAGGGGTGTTCAGCTGTGGGCATTAAGAGTTGGACGCTTCTAACTGGAAATAGTCACGGGTCTTTTGGAGGAAGTGCTATTTCACCTGGACTCTGACTGCTGGTCATGGTCAGAGGCAGAGAGGAAGGAGTGGGGTGTTTGGAGTACAATGGTGGTGGGACACAAAGCAGGACAAGCAAAGTGTGGAGAGGTGAAGGCACAGGCCAGGCACAGAGAAGTATGTGTAATCCAGTGTAGCGGTCGTTTGTGGTGACCTGCACCGAGTGTCACCACCTTCTCATCTGATTTAGGTCAAGTGGGATAGACAGTTCCACCTCAAGTGTCTACTATGATGCCTCTCTGCTTTTAGGCCTCAGATCATTCTTTGATGCCTAGAAAATCTGCTCAACACCACAGAGACATCCACCAGTGTCGGGAGTCAATGTCTGTGGTGGCAGATCTTGACTAAAGGAAGCTGGGAGTCAGTGGCAATTGTCCTAGAATAGTCACAGGAACAGTTCCGAGATGCATTCTACATGGATTTTGAGAGAGTCCTCACTGGGACTGAGCCTGAGTGGCCCACGGTGCCCCTTCACCGCTGCCGCTCTGGTTCAAGCCACAGAAATCTCTCACTTGGGTTGTTATAAGAGCATCCAGGTCTCACTGCTTCTTCCCTTAACTCTCTGTTCTATTCTCAGCAAAACAGCCAGAATAAGTCTGTTAAAATATAAGCCAGAGGATGTTTTTCCTATGCTCAGCACTCTCCTACAGTTTTCTATTGTACTTTGAGTGAAAATCAGCATTCTTATAATGACTGAGTAGAGCCAGTTTCTTTTTATTTTTTATTGTATTTTTTTATCACCATTTATCCCCCTTATACACTCTTTTGCCTCCTCCCACCCTCCTCCTGCCCACACAATCTCCACACTCTTGTCTGTGTCCACGAGTCCTTTTTCCTTTTTGCTCAATCCTCCCATCCCCCCCTGAAGCTGTCAACCTGCTCTCTATCTATGAGTCTCTCTTTTTCTTTTGCTTGTTAGTTCAGTTTGTTCATTAGATCCCACATGTGAGTGAAATCATTAAAGCCAAAGTTTTTACATGAGTTTTCATCTTTTACAAATTTTTTTCTTACTACTCTTTCCCTTGCTTCTTCCACTTCAACCCATTGGCCTCATCACTGCAATTCAGCCAGGCCGGCATGCTCTCAGCTCAGAGTTTTTGCACATACGTAACCTCACATGGACTGCTTTCTTCCTGGGCATCCTCCTGGCTCACTCCTTCACCTCCTCAGGTGCTTGCTCACTGGTCACTGCTCAGTCGGGTCTTCTCTGGATTCCCTATCTAAAATGTACCGCCGCCTGGAAACTTTCTTTCTCCTTCCTCTGCTTTATGTTTTGCCTTTTGTATTTTTCACTATCTAATAAGAATTCATTTACTCATTAAAATATTTTTAACCTTTTTCACCTGCCAAGATGCAAGCTCTTTGAGGCCAGGTGCTCTTTCTTCAGTGAGTGGGGGATCTCTTTGTTCCTTTTTCTCTTTCTAATCTAAAACAGTACACAATACACACACACACACACACACACACAGATTTCTAGGGGATTAACAAAAAATATTGTGGATACTTAATAAATATGTCCCCAAATATTTAGTGGATGCCAAATAAATAGGTGTAGAGATGGATGCCTGATAAATAATAAACAAAAGTGGAAGAAGAGCTGCAACTTTATTTAACTTCTCTGAGGCTGTTTCTTCAGCTGAACGTGGAGCTCCAACACCTAACTGAGGGAGCAAATGAAATAATGTGTTTAAAGATCTTAGGGAAGAACGTAGATAGATGGTACGAATAGCTACTTATCAGAACTTATCTTCTGATTTTTAGCTCAGCAGCCAGTCTTGAGATTTATATCTTTTAAGTCATGAGAGGACCCTCTTAGAAGTTTTATAAGTGATGTGTAAAATGCTAAAAATCACTTTTTTTTTTTTGCAGTTCACTTTTCTCAGGAAAGCAGATGGGGATGAATCCCTTGAAGCCTTTGACTTGTTGAAAGTGTGATCTGGACTTTCTAGACTAGACCACAGGCTCCATCCGAACAGGTATGTAATTATCTTATATGTAATTATCAGTCACTTGTTCCTAGTGACTGTACCTGGTATATAGTAACTTCTCACTCAGTAAGTGTATGTTGAGTAAGTAAATAAAGATAATGTAAATTTTTTTTCTCTGTTTAAGATGTCCCATTAGTGAAGCTAAGATCTTGCTAGGAACTGTTTCTTTCCTCCCTGCAAGAACCCACAAGTGTTGACTCCATCCAGCATTCCTGACTCACCTCCCCCGGCCGTTGGTTTGGATTGTGTCTCTCTCAGCAGCCTCTCTGCTACACTGCTCTTACCCATTCTCAGCACGCGACGGACCCAGCATCTGTTCTTTTCTTACTGAATACAGTGCTGGGAGATAAAGTCCGGAACTTGGCTACTTCCACCATACCACAGGCTCACCTTTAGGGAGTGATTGTGCGGATACCAGGAGGGAGAAAGAGAATGAGTTGGGTGGAAATATTTCAGTGGTTTGTGTAAGAGATGGAGCAGTGACTGCAGGTGGGAGAAATGGTAATGTGCCACGGTGTCCTCCTGGGTTGTTGAGACTACAGGACACCATTTACTGTAATATCAAACAATGAAGTATTCCTCCCATGGGGCCTTTTTTACTTTCTAGAGAATAATTGTTCTTATTCATGGGTAACATGTAGGGGAGAACTGAAGTCTCTCAGTTTCAGTGGTTGCATCTGGCTTAGTTTTTCTTGCATTCCTAGGAATGTAGTCTTTGCTAGTAAAAGCAGCACAAAGATGTTTACGCAGATGAAAATCTGCTAGTTCAGATTATTTGGCCTTTTTTTCCCCCTGAAGGTGTAGAGAGTGGGGTGGAGGGGTGATGCAGTGGGAATGGCTTTTAAAGAGGACCTATTAGTTGTGAATTTTGGGAAAATGTATCATGACTTTGTTTATTTAATTCACACAAATTTACAAATAAAATATGGTTTCAGATAAACAGACAACAATAACAACAAAAAAGCAAATCATGACTTCCATTCTTAACACTATACTTTTTTAGGATCTTGACTTTACTAATTGTACTTACTGGAATGATGACGACATAAACCTATTAAACTAGGACATGCTGATTTCCATGACCAATAGACCTTGGGTATATAATGGTTCAAACGTAACGGCAGCTTATTTTTTGATAAGACAATAGTGGTGGGAGTGTGAACAAGTTAGCAGACAGCTCTCCTCCACTCAGTCATTCAGGGACTGAGACTAGCAGAGGCCATGCTGTATATAGGCTTCCAAGATAGCCCTGTTTGTTTTATTTTTTAATTTTTCTTTTTTCTTTTTAGTTAGTTTGTAGGGAAAAAGAGCAAATTTTAATGTGCCAAGTTTGGGAGTGGTGCACATACTTTCTCCTTATTTTCTATTGTTTGGAGTTCTGTGGCATGGTCACATTTAACTTCAAAGCAGTCTGGGTAATGTAGTTGTTTAATTTGGGTTCCCTGGAAAATAGAATCTGAGGCAGGGACTAAGTGCTAGTGTTTTGTTTGAGAGATATAAGTGCAGGGCAGCAAGACTGAGAGGAAAGGGAAGTGGGGCAGAGAACGACAGTAAGCAATGCAAGGTTACGTGTTGGCTGTTACTTCACAAGAAGCTGAAAGAGATAGTCAGAGATAGACTTAGAGGTCAACCCACTTGGCCAGGCTGCGTGTTAAAGTCATGATTCAGAACATTCCTTTGGGGTGAGGAAGGAAAAGGGAATTTACCTGCCTAACCCTCTCCCATCTCTTACCTTTCCCTGGTCAAAGTTTGCCCCATAGTTTGCCCCTCAGCTCTATTGGTTTGTATTATCCAACATCTTCAGGAACTTCTCAGAAGCCAATACCAATGCTCTTTGATGTTGTGTTCATCTGAATCTGAGTCAGAAAGGGCAGGAGAAGACAGAGACTAGAGTGTGACTGGTTGGCTTCAGGTAGCAAAAATTCCTGAGGTTGGTTGTCACAGCAGAGTCTGGAAGATAAGTGAAGCCAAGACAATCTGAAAAGTTGCATAAAGATATCTTATAGTCTCCCCCTTATGCCCTTGAGATCCATTTATGCCCTCCAATTATATTAATTATATTTGGGTCACAAAGTAAAATATGGGAACAGCTTTTTTTTTTTTTTTTTGGTAGAAGAAAAGAACATCACATCTTCCTGGAATGTGGAAAAAGAAGCCCAACCAGTGACAGAGTCAGCTTCAAGTGACATTTTCCTGGAAGAGATAGGGCAAGAGGGTCAGTGAAAAGCAGCTATAATCCTTGCTGCTACCACTGGTCCCACAGCTATAAGGAATATTTATCATCTCTCCCCTCCACCATTCATTGCTGATTTCCTGCACACTGCCAGCACTTGTAGTGGTCCACTTGCTTAGTGAAGGGACCCAGACTTTCATTCTGAGGATTCTAAGCCTTTAGGTGCTGGGATGTTGTTGGATCGTTGTTATAACAGTTGACCAATGACAGTTACTACTGGATGTGGAAATACTAATTTATGACATAGTGAATATCCTGTACTCATAGACATGCTCCTCCCTGACCACATTGTGTAGAAGAAAACTAACTTCTCGTGGTAATCAAGGTTTGATTATCTCAGCCAGTCTAGTAACTTTTTGTTGACTGTCACTGTCATGAAGAGTTCAAACTATCCTAGTGGTAGACGTAGCTTCTAGTTCAAGCTACACCACTGTGTCCCTTTTAAGATCATGGATGATCTTAAAAATATATTCTTTTAATAAACAATACAATGAAAAACAAAAGCAGGGTGTGTCAATAATTTCATAAGCTTTAAGCTATATGTGAAGAATCTGAGTAATATACTCTTTACAGAGAAACTGTATTTTATTACTGAAGAGAAACTTAAGAGATCAACTAACTCAACTGTCCCATTTAAAAAAAAACAAATAACAACAAAAAAAAACAAATAACAAAAAAAAACAGAGAGAGTGACTTAATAGACACAAGAGCTAATTAATGGCTGAATCTAATTTCTAGGTTCCTGAAAATTCCATTATATCAAGCCATCTTTTAAATAAAAACCATGGGCTCATCTTTAGAAATTCAGAGTAGATTTTTAGATGCAAATCAGATTAGTTTCAAGATTGCAAAAGACTTTATTCACCCTTTGCCATGATATAGAATAGAATTGTGTTTTTTTGTTCCTGGAAGTAGTTCAGTTTCTTGTGTAGAAGCAAGGGAAACATTCATCTTTAGGCAATAATTACTTTCCACTCCTTCGGGGCCTTGTTCAAGCCTCACCTCCTCCAGCGAAGCCTTCGCTAAATTCTTTAGTTTATAGCAAGCTTGTCTTCTCTTAACTCCCACAGAAACTATTGGCCATCTTTTTTATTATTTTCACCACAAAACAATTTTTACAAGGTCATGATACAAAAAGAAGGAAAGAAAACTCTTTTAAAATTCTGTCATTTCTACAGATTAAACCATTTTCAAAATTACATCCGGCCTTTGTATACAAGTATAATTTGTACATCATTGGATATTTTTGTAATATATATTACAGAAAGATATGTCTTTATAGTCATTTTCTCACTTGACATCAATGCATGATCACTTTTTCAAGTTGCTACATGATTTTCATAATTTTATTCTGATAGTGTTACTCATTACCTTTTGGATATTTCATAGAAATTCACAATTAATAGATCTAAGAGTAGATTCAGCTTTTCCTTCCAACGCCTTGAGATTTTAGACAGAAAAAGTCCTCAGCCTCTCTGTCTCATTACTATCCCCTACTTCCATTCAGTTTACAAGTCTAGTCCTGCTGCTGCCTGAATATTTTTTACTTATAAACCCTATCTTCCAACTTTATCACTGGATTAGTCTTTTCATGTCTCATCAGACCAATAGGTTAGTAGTGGCCACTTCTAGCAGGTGGCCAGCAGTGGGCCATTCTAGTAACTCCTCTTTATGGATGCATGGATAACCCTTCTGAAATGAAAATTGGATGCTATTACTCCTCCACTTAAAACATTGAATGATTCTTCTTTGTCTATGAGAAGGTCCCCATCCTTAAAATTAGGATTATTTTACCCCAAAATGTAGATTTCTGGTTTCTCCTGGCAAGTTGAAGTCTGGCCACAAGGGGCCTGCATTCCAGCATGGACGGTATGGGAAGGCCGAAGCTGAGAAGAGCCTGTTTCTGTAGACAGGGCAAGTGTCCTCCAGTGTGACAGAGGCCGCCTGATCTATTATTGACCTTCGCTCCCTGGCTCCTCTGGGCTTTTGAGTTTGAGACCCTTTGCCGTACAGGCGAAAGTCTAAAAGCCTTTGGCATAGAATGTTCTTCTCGCAGGCCCTACTGATTTTAGCCCTAATCTTCCATTTATCTAGAACTAGAGAGCAGCGGCTCCTCAAATGTGCCTTGGCATTCCCTCCTTCTTCTCATGCCTCCTCACTTTCACGTCTGGGGGAATCTCTTTTTCTTCCTTCCAGGATTTGCTGCTTTGTCACCTCCTCTATGAAGATCTTCTTGATTTGCCGAGCCTACCAGGTGGCAGAATGATCCGGAAATTTCACTTCTCATCCTATTTTTCCCTAGATTTTCCCCTGCTCAGGCTAGGAAGACAGGGCATGATATTTTCTCCTGCTGCTTCTTAGAGTTTGTTCCTTCTTGTTCCTTCCCCTGCCTCTTTTTCTTTGGCTCCCCTGTTTTCCATCTTCCTAATATTTTCTTTTAAAAATTAAAAGAATGCATTGATTGATTTGAGAGAAAGAGAGAGGAAGGAAGAGAGGAAGAGAGAGAAACACTGATTCATTGTTCCACTTGTTTATGCACTCATTGGTTGACTGTCATGTGTGCCCTGGCCTGGGATTGACCCTGCGACCTTGGCATATGGAGAAGATGCTCTAACCAACTGAGCTACTTGGCCAGGGCTCATCTTTCTAATATTTTCTTGTCAGTTTGATTCAGCAAACATTTGTAAGGGGCTGTAAATGCTGCTGAATGCTAGAGGGGATTTAGTGATGAGTGAGGTGTTCCTGCCGCGGCAGGGTTTACATCTGCTGGGACAAATGGCTGTGTGATCATGGCAGTGAGCAGGTGCTTTAAGTCAGGCAGAGGCAATGGGCTGTGAAAGGGTGGAGGAAGGAATGTTTAGCAGTCCTTTTGGCCAAGAGAATGAAAGGTGATTGCTTATGTTTAGAAAAGATTTCTTAAAAAGGATAATGGAACCAATATTTCATTTTAGTATGTGAGAGTTTAGTTGCCTGGGTTTGAGTCTGACCCCATTACTTTATATCTCTGTGACATTTACTCTCTTCACGTCTCAGTTTCTTCATCTCCACAGTGAGAGAAATCATAGTACCTACTTCATAGAACATTGAAAAAAATCAAAAGAGATATCCATATAAAACTTGTAGCATGTTTTCTTAAAAGAATGAGTACTCAGTAAAATTCAGCTATTAATAGTATCATTGTTTAGTTACTCACATGCTCCCATATCATGCTCTGGTGACTTCCAAAGCTGTAGGTGAGATTTTAGCTAACACCATTAAGAGAAATTCCAGTGCTGTGGTTAAACATGCAGACTCTGGAGCTAACCTGCTTGGGTGCAGATTAATCACTTCCTGTTTGTAAGTTTCTCTGCATTTGTTCCCTCATCTTTAAAATGGAGATAATAATAGTATCTGGTGCATAAGAGGTACTGAATCAATATTTTTGAATTACTTATTTTTATTAAGCTGTGCTGAGAACTTCACATATGTGATCTCTGGTCTGCAATATCTTTACAACACAGAGGTGTAACAGTAATCCTTGTTGTACAGATGAAGAGACTGAGGCATGGAGAGGTTCAGTGGCTTGGCCAAGGGAGCTATCAAATGGGAGAGCTAGTACTTGGGAGCCAGATATTTCTGAATTCAAAGCCACGGCCCTTATTCAGTTGCCGCTCTCCCCCTGAGTGCCAAATGCACACGTGCAGCTGTCTAGGAGGCATCTTCAAGGGGTCGTTTCATGGACATTTTATATTGAAAATTTCCATAGCCAATCTCATCCTATTCCTTCTGAGCCTGCTCCTGCCTATGACTCTCTGTCTTTGTAAATGGGGCTACCAACTATCCAATTGCCTAAGCCAGATAATGAGGGCTATACTTGATTTCTCCTCTTTATCCCCATCTATTTAACCAACCACCAATACCTGTAAGCTTCTAACTCCTAATGGTCTCTTGTACTTGTCCTTTTTCTTTTCTATTTTCACTGCCACCACTCTAGTCTAAGTTAGCATCATTTCTTTTTGAGTAAATGCAATTACCTTCTAATTGAGCGATATAATTGTTTAATGAGCCACAGAGTATTATTTTCACCTGGATTCCTTTGAAAGCATGTTCTATCTTAATGGGAAGAAAGATTGGGATAGAGGACTACCTCCGCTTCCCCAACACATTTCCCAGCACTCCTAGCATATCACAGTCAAGGATAGTAGGTGAAACCAAGATGCTAGGGCAAGAGGAAAATTATAATTTTTTATAAGTGCAGAGGAGAGAATTTTGTGGTGAAATACCCAGTAGAGAAAAATACCCAGTAGTGGCGAGAAAATAGAAAGGAAAGAGGAGGGAGGAGGAGTAAGGGTGAAGAACAAAAAGATGATAAGAGATAGGAGCCAGTGAAACTTCACAGGTTGGAGAACCAACAAATATTTTTAGAATGTTATAGCTTAGTTGTGAATATTATTTGCTTTGCTCTGAAGTAAATCCTTCCTTTTTCCTCATAACATCTTTCAAAATTTTTGAAGAACTTGGGAGAGTATACATGTTTTGAGAAACTGAGCCCAATTTTATGACCGGGTTAATGTAGTGTGTTACAGAGAAACCATAAAGCCAGAAGGCAAAGGAGGCCCTGGGGAAATAGAACCATGGGAATTTGCAGAAACTTTGGAGTGATACTTTGGCCTTTTTTTAGGTCATGGAATTGTTGAGAGCTAAAGACAGTTATTCCTACATGTCCAAAAAGACAAAGAGTACTCAGTTGACATCTGATTTACATTTGCATGTGCACAAAATCAGTACTCCCTTCATGAAAAAGTGATATTCTAAGAGAAACATGTAAATCTAGAATTTCTTTTCTTCTTTATGAAAATATAGCCAAGTAAGTAATTGTTTAAATTTTAGATTGGAATAAATCAGAAACTGAATTGAAAATGGCATTCCGACCAGCTGGATTTGATTCACAGTTCTACCTCTTAAGTGGGATTCAAGGGACTTGTCAATTACACTTTGAATTTATATTGTAGTTATTTATGTTTGCATATTCTCCCTATTATGTTATGAGATCGTATTATTCTACTAGATCCATGATGGAATCTGGGTCAGATCAGCACTGCAACCGGGGAGTTCTGACCTGGAGCGTTCTGAGCACAGTGTTTTCCAAAGTGACTGAGTCAGATGTTGATTAAATGAGTAACTTTTTTCTTCTGTTCGAAACATTATGTGATGATTCTTGTAGAATGGTAAAGGAAACAATTTGAGAAATCACTTTATATAATTTTAAATTGTAAAGATTTTCTCAAAATTGACCATTCAGTGTGTTCTGTTGAAATCATGAATGCATTTATCATGCTTACTATTCTAGACTTGAAGATGTAACTAATTTATAATTCCATTTTTCTTGTTTTAAGTAGGCCTAAAAGTCTAAGTATTTTTTTGGGGGGGGAGGCAGCAGTTTCAAGACCTATATTAAAGAAACTATTGGTTTATTTTTTTACATCTAGTTTTAAATTATATTTTTTGGCTCTTTCCTTCTATTAACTCTTTTCTGATCAGTATTTTGTAAATCATTTTTTCCCTATGTAAATAGGACTTTTAATTTTAGATTACAGACTACTTTGAGAGTTTTTAAAAAACATTTTGATGGTTTAGATTTATTCAAAAATTTTCAGACTTAAAAACAATGATGTTTTGTTTAAAATTTTTTTCTTTAATAATTAAATATATTTGGGAAATTGTTTACACCAGATATTCTTAGAATTGGTAAAGGGGCAGATTTGGTCTTTTTTTCTTGCCAATAATCAATCTGCCCGCTGTTCAGCTATGGACCAGCAATATCAGCGTAACCCGGGAGTTTGACAGAAACACAACGTCTTGGGCCCCAATCCAGAACTATGGAATCAGAATCTGCATTTTTTCTTTATTTTTGTTGTTGATATGATTGCTGATATCCCCACTTCCTCCCCCTTTGCCTCCACCCATCCCCGACCCCTGCCTGCCCTTTCCTCTGGCCATCACCCCACTGCTGTCTTTGTGGTATGCCTATGTGTTCTTTGGCTAATTCCTTTACTATCCCCAGGAGATTTGTATGTGCTTTAAGGTTAGAGAAAAGCAAATCAATTGAGTCTTTTTTCCGAAATACACCCTGCTGCAAAAGCAACTGACTATAAAGTATTTTTCAATGCAGACCACACTTGGAATTCTGATTTATTTGATGGCTTAATGTTTATTGACTGCACCTGGTGTGCTAGATGCTGCAAAGCAAATTCAAACCACCCGGCCATTGTTCTACAGTTATTTTACTATAAAATAAGAAGATGCAGACAATTTACGATTTTTTCTTTAATTGGTTCTTTTAAATATATATACACACAGGCATTGAAAGAAGAAAAATAGTTGGGTAGTAGAGACAGATTAGTGTCCCACTTCAGGGGATGTGGTTCATTGTTAAAATGTTAGTAGATGCGGGATATTCACATATACAAATAGAGACGAGGGGAATTCCATCAATCATCTAGATGTCTGGTCTACGGGAAGCAAACATCTGGATGGCTAAATTCTGTGTAGGCAAGGTATCTGGATAATTGCTTGCATTTTGTACTTCTCCAGATGTTTTAGCTTTGTGTTGATGTAGCTCGAGCCCATTGCTCTCAGACATTTTATGAATTTTTAGTAGAAAAAGTTCTGAAAGCATTGATTTCATGTCTACGTTCCATTATTCATGAAAATTATAGTCTTTTAAACTTAACACTTGGTCAAGTTTCTTCTCCACCCTTGTGTTAAATTGCCATTTTATATAGTGGATGTAGAAGGTATTCTTAGTCACTATTATTAATACATGATGAAATGAAAGTAAGACTTTTGAAGGGGTCCAGATTATTTCAACCCAAATATGCTACTTTGGCATAAGGGTTATGTTAAGCTGAAAGCAATTGAGAATCAACAGATATAGGAAGAGGTTTTTGCCCTCCCCTGATCTGCCTAATAGCAAGACATAACTTTCTCTTTGTGAAGGTGTCTCGCTGCCCTGTACCAGGAAGAGGAATGCAACTCTTATTACCACAGTCTGCACTAAGATGAATCTGCACGAACAAACCTTACTGAAATAATCCTTCTCTTCCATTAGTTTTCCCCATATATTTCCTAATCACTTTTCACAGTTTATTGTTTCTCAAAGTCCAACCCACTTCCCTTTGTTACGATGGCATATAACCCCCTGAGTCTAACTGCTTGAGTTTCACTTCTTGTCTGTGAATGCAAAATATTAATACATTTGCATTATTTTTCTCCTGTTAATGGGTCATTTGTCGGTTAAATTTGCATGCCCCCCAGTAACTGAGTATAAGAGAGTGGAGAAAAAAAGACTTTCCTCCTGAACAATTTTAACTCTACTAAAACTTTCTTTGCAAACACTTAATAAATCATTTTAAAAGGGGAAAGGAAGAAATAAAGAAGGAAGGATAAAAAGCTAAGATATGAAGACTGTGGAAAGTCTGAAGCATCAATAGAAATGGAATGAGAGTTTTTAGGAATTAGCTATTTAATCATCTCTTTCATCTAATCATTACTTAACCTGTCAATGACTGCAGGCATGGTATATGGAGAAATTATGATTGTCACACCCTAAGCCTGCAGTGAGGTCAGCTGTGGGATCAATGACAACTGTGCTCCATCAGATAACGGATCTAAATGAGAATTGCCACTGTTAATCAGGTATCTTGAAACCCTTGAACAGGGCACTGTGATAAATGATTGCTGACTATTCTTCCTTTAACCTCGGTGGACTTTGCTCACCTATATTTTTAATTAACTAATTTAGTTCAGGGCATTTAAAATGCCCAAATCTTTCCCAAATTCTCCCCAGGGAGGTTATTCTTGGACTAGATATCAGGAAGAATGCCCTTTCTTTGTAGAGATATATTTGGTACATTTTAATTTTTTTCTCAGAGAAACACATTTCCAAGGAAGACTTTGGTTTCACATTTCACTTAGCATTTAATTTTTCACAGAATGGTAGCATTTTGAAATTCAGCAAAAATACACAACATTCTTTATGGGGTATTAAACAAAAGTCAAAACTATGGAAAATTACATCCTTCGGTGTAAAAGGAGATAGTTTCTGCTTTTAGGAAAGTTTATTAGTAATGGACAGTCAGGAAAAAATGTTGAGTTAAACTGAGGCTATGGGGAAATCTTAATGATTAAATGATATTTTATATATTAGAAAAGGCAGATTTTCACAGTTATGAATATTACTTAGTTTAAATTTTTGTAGTCTTTGTCCTTTAGCATCTATTATTAAGATCTGAAATTTTAAAACTTAGAGTTTGCATCTTTCTCTACAACATTGAGAAGAGCTCATGACATTTTTAAAGTAATTTTCTAACATTAGGGTCAACATTATAGTTAACAGAGATAATACCAATCACCTGCATTTTTGCTTTCTAGTTTGTCTTTCTTGTATCTAGGATATGGGACTGCACTGACCAAGATAAGACAATAAAAAACTAATGATTTATTTTTTTGTCTTTCTGACTTGACTGATCAATTAGCAAATGCATTTGAAACACCATGTGTGCATCCTAACATACATGGGGAAAAAAATGAGTTGGGCCAGCATCTCATTAAAAACTTTCCTAGGTATTGAGATCAACGTTGATCTCTGGAAACCTTCTTTTCTACTCAGACAAGCTCGGGGTAATAGGTCCTAGCATGAAAACACATGTCTCTTTAGGTTGTCATCTAAATGCTAGTTATTTTAATTGTTACCATTTATGGTGTTTAGGAAGCATCATTTGTAGTTATTTATTGCTGCAAACCCACACATCCCAAAATGCAATACAATAACAAACATGGATTAGGAATTCAGACAGAGTATGTAGGATGGTTTTTCTATCAAATTCTGGGGCCTCAAGTGGGAAGACTTAAATGGCTGAGCAATGGCTCAGATTAATGGGGGCAGGAGCTATTTGGAAACTCCTTTACTTACATGTTTGATTCGTGGACCAGGATTATGCAAAGGCTGGGCTCAGCTGGAGCTGTTGGCAGGAGCAGGTACATGTGGCCTCTCCGTGTGGATGTGCTTCCCGTAGTGCGGTGGCTGGGTTCCGAATGGGAGCATCCCGAGAGGAGAGAGAGTTCTAAGAGAGCCAGGTGGAACTGCATGGCTTTTGGTGACCTAGCCTCAGAAACCACAGAATGTTCCTTCTGTTCTATTTCACCGATCAAAGCAATGACTGGCTTGCCCTTGTTCAAGAGGAGGTGTCACAGATCTCACCCCTTGATGTGAGCAACATCGCAGATTTGTGATTGTTTTTTAAATGACCACAATATCCAATTCACAATGTCCAAAAAGTCTTTTTTTCCTCAAAGACTTTTCTTTACTAAGTATTTTAAAAAGAAGCATGAGACATCTCACACTTTATAGAGGGAAACCCAAGGTGAGTCCTGTGTTTGATTATAAAGTCAAGGGCAGAAATCCTATCAATGAATTCCTTTGCATCTTCCAATATTACCCAGTTCATCAGTCTACATACAGTGGGTTCCAGAGAAATGTCAGGGGGAAAATTAATTGCTGTGAGAATTTAACATGAATTATGTTTCTTCCAAGACTTCAGTCAATCGGGCTGTGGTATGAGTGTTCTCTCTGATGTAGCCATCATTAACTAGAGCTCTATTAGCTGTTCCTTTGTGGCATAAAGTACACCCAAATACAGAAGGCTGTTTTTGAACCGAGCCATTGTTTCATCAGTGTTAGAACACAAATCAATACATATTGACTGGGTTTGTGTAGATGAATATGATAGCCTTGCCCTCAACAAAGTATGGTTTATTTCTTCAAAAAGATACATAAGGCTAGAACAAAAATAAGAAGCACTTAAGGTTTTCCAAGATATTGAATTTTAGGTACAGAGCTAATCAGTTCATTTCTTCAAATGCTTGAAGCTGTATGAACAGATGCTATACTTTGTAAAGTACTTGCTTCTGTGTGGATGGTGTTGGGCAAGAGATCGAAGAGGGATAGTAACTGCAGGTAACACTTCTGTTTATCTTAAGATGCTCATGTATCTTTTATTTGCCTATCACAAATCTAGACAAAGATGAACAGCTTGTTTATTTGTTCACTTTAAGTAGTGGCCTTTCTACAGTATGGTGAAGACAAACCCATTGCATTTATGATAAGAATAATATGTTTTGCGGTTGATATCTACTTGTAACAAATAATTTTCATGGAATGGAATCAATGAAGGCTTTAAGGGGTTAAGAAAAACTAGGTTGGATCTGCAGAGGTAGAATCTTAGTATTTTAAGAGGACAGTAATTACTAGAAAAAATTCTGACAAAGGAAAACTCAATCATAAATTTACATAAAGTGCTTCTAATTGTTTCTGTTGGGATAAAGGCCTCTCCCCCAAGTCTCATTCTTAATTTCTTTCAGTACCATTAAGCAATGAGTTTAGGGAGATCAAATCAGTTATAAAAACAAACAAAGAAGCTACATTCTGTTCGCAGTTCTCAGTGTTGCATAGAAGGATTTGAGGCACATTTATTGATATGTAACCAGAAGGCTATTTCACTCAGGGGACTCTGAGGTATATGTTCTCTTGATTCTTCTCTGCCCACCTTTTCTTAAAAGCAATACTCCCTGCTCCCATGTTATATTTCACAAGTGAGAACGGAGAATTGGTAGCTTCCCTCTGCAACATAGTAAGCTGTTCAATTTACATTTTTAAAAAAGATTTTATTTATTTTTAGATAGGAAGGAAGAGAGAGAAACATCAATGTGTGGTTGCTTCCCACGTGCCCCCCACTGGGGACCTGGCCTGCAAGCTAGGCATGTGCCCTGACTGGGAATCAAACCTGCAACCCTTTGATTTGCAGGCCAGCTCTCAATCCACTGAGCCACACCAGCCAGGGCTCAATTTACTTTCTTAGCAGAGGAGTAACAAAGAAGAAAACAGAGACTAAGAGTGAATTGAGTATACCAAGATACAATTTTATTGGTGCACTGAAAAGTAAGTAAGAAAATAAAAGTAAAAAGAAGTGAAATTGAAAATTAAGGAAAATGGAATTGGTTTTCTATTTTATGGTTTCCACCTTGGTGCATAGAAAGTACTCAGGACACAGCAAATGGTTTGAATTGGTGAGTGTCACTGAGTGGCTCCCACTTCCACTCAGCTATGTGGGTCTCATCAGTGCCAAGCTGGGGATGAAGCTGAACACCTCCTTTAAGTCCTATGCTGTAGTAGACAGGGTACTGGAACAGGCACCATTCCGAAAAAAACTTGAGGGGTGTGGTTTCCAATGCAACGGGGGCCAGATACAGTTAGCTAGCAGCCTCTACCACATAGACAAAGGGCTTTTGTACCCACGTAGGCCAGTGAGGGCCACATCTCTGTTCATATACGGCATATGAGCCAGCATTCTTTGGAACAGGCCCTGGGTTCGAGCATTACAAAACTTGTGTACCACATGAATTTCTGGCCTGGCATGGCCATTATTTAGTCTATCCTCATAAGAAGTGTTAAAATCTACAGCGTGAGGTCCTTCTACTTGTTAGGGATTTGAGTTCTGAGCTGACCTGTTGGATAGTTGGAATTGTTATAATACTCCCCAGGCCGTGGCTGTGTTGGCGTTAGCTCCTCTGGCAAGGCCTGCATGTTTGGTACAGAGTAAGGATACAGTCTGGATGGAGTGAAATTAAGGCATGGGAAGCTGAAGAACTGTGGAGTAAGCAATATGATGGATGTTTGTTTTTTTCTTTTTAAGTGTGTCAAATGTACTTAATGAAAATTCTTGATTCTGGTAAAATATTTTACTAATTTGTATTAAATACTCACACAAGTGTTATAAGAAGTGAGCATTCAGTCTTAGGTAGATTGCAAATATCTAATTGTTCTGAAAAATTGCCCGGGATAGACATTTGGTAGCATACCACACTCACACCCGCAGCACACACATGCACACACAGATTTTCGTTTAGTCACTCATTCAGCAACTGTTTATTAAGTTTCTATTTTAGTACTGACTGTGCTAAACATGGGATGAAGAGGTGAGTAGAATTCCCCAACCTTAAGGTTTTTGTATGTAGTAGATGTAATTGGAGCATAATTCTTATTTCTTGTATGGATTTTGAAATTACATTGGCTGCATTGATCAGTACCACATAGAAGAAAAGTAGAGGGTGTGAATTATGAAGTGAGTTTCAGACTGTCTTTGGAGAACCAATACTGACACAGATTTGAGAAAACAGTTGGAAATCGTCGGTTTTATTGAGAATTTGAATTCTGATGTACTTTTTGCCTTCAGGGCTACAAGTTATTTGCTTTCCAGGAGTGGGAACAGATCCACCTTTCACTCTCCTGAAAATTCCCGCCCCCCCGCCCCCTGTGCTTCTAATCATTTTAAAATTATGACTAGTGCATAGGTGGTGCCTTTATACCCCCGTTGCCATCAGAGATCACATCTTTCCTGTCAGGGAGGCTAGGCCAGCAGTGCTTTTGTTTCCAAGTTACAGATTGACGTATGACCTTGCTTGTCCAAGGTCATATGGCTGTAATGGGGTGCAAAGCAGAGGTACCCAGAATACAGGGGAAGTTCCCCACAGCCCAGGGTTGAGGGAAAGAGGAGCAGATGATACATCAGTTAAGATACTTTTCATAACAATGGCAAGTTGACAGCTGTGTCCTTCCTGAAGGGAAGCAGACTGTCGCCCAGGGCAAAAGGAGTACATGACTCTGAGAGTGTATGGTGGCTCATGATATAGCCAGAGGACGTGAATGTCCTCCCTGGATGTCCCTGTGTCACAGGGAACTCTTGCCCCGACTGGAGATTGTAACCTAAAGAAGGTAAAAGATACAGGGGAATTGGCAAATACATTTGCCACACCGTAGGAGGGCCTGGATATGAGATTACAGAGGAAGTTCCAGGCTGAGCATTTTAAAATAAAGGTGGGCTGAGAGAGCGAGGACAGGCAGCCATGAAGAAGGAGCCATGAAGTATGTGGATTCGGCCATGCGGTCTGAGAAGGGAAGCAGCAAGCAGCTACACAGTTTGTAGTGAAGCAGTCCGCCATGAGGGCTGGTGTATAAGGTAGAAACCATGCTGGCCGAAAGTCAGGATTCCGCCATTTGGCTTGGGGTAATGAGGAAGGCAGCCATGTGGACTGAGGGACGGGTGTAAGGAGAGAGCTGATGGAGCTGTGCGGGAACCAGCCTAGCCAAGCATAGGTTGGTGGGAGATGCTTTGGATCTGAACTGTGACCAAGAATGTAGACTCCTGATTCTCTGAAGGACATACAGAGAAACCACTTTCTTGAGACACGTGCCTCTCTGGACTGCACCATGACCCAGTGTAACACGGTCCATGTTTCCTGGACCACTACACAGAGACTGAGAACAGTGCACCCCAGCTCCTGAAGGAGAGAGCTGCTGTGAGAAGATGGCCACTCTGAAACCCATGAGCGTACTTTCCAGAGGGGATGGAGAACTTTTCTCAGCAGACTGAAGAACAGATAAGGATATAAGGAACTCCTGGGCATGCCTTTGGCTTATAGCCTGGTGGGGAGCAAGGGAAGTGCTGGGTCTCGTGGGAGAGCAGAGCTCTGAGCAGGAGCGCTCCCAACCCCTCCAAGACTGGAATCCTGTAAATAAAAACCTGTTTTCTTCAGTGCTAATTGTTAGGTCATGTATCAAAGCAACACATGGATGGGCCCAGGCTTGCTTGGTTGCATGGCTACCAAGTATTGGAGCAAAGACTGTTTAGGCAAAGGAGCAAAGTTGGCTTCTGTGCATAAGGCCCACTAATCACATTAAACAAACTAAAGTTTTCTTGGGTAGCAAATTTCCAGGGTTGCTTTTGCCAATTTTGAGAGCAGCAAACAAGCACTCCACCTACAAAAGCTTGCCACCTTCTTTCCCCTCTATATACGGCTGAGGACGAGCAGAATGGACCCAGAAAGTAGAAATGACATGCCCACTATCTTTAGTCCTTACCCAGCAATTTCGATTTTTGAAAGGGGAAAACATTTCCTTAGCTGCAGTCATCACAGAGTGTCCCCTTACCCCTTCGGAGTGCTAATAGTAGAGAGGTAGATTCCATCTACAGCTGAAGAAACAGAGTCTTAGAGGGTTGAAATAATTTGCTTATAATTACACAGGCTAGACTTGGTTGTGCTTATTCATATCTGCCATCAATTGTTTTTTTCCTCTGATACCCTAGGTCCTTAAACAGGAGTGCAGGAGAAAAAAACACACACACCAAAGGGTAGCTAGGTTGTAAAAGGCAGTGAGAAGAGCTAGGTGAGTTAGTGCTGACACAGGATAGCAGGAGAGTGGGAGGGGGTGGAGAGGGAGGGAGAGGAGCTGGCCCCTGCGGAGTTTCTTTGGTATATGTGAATATTTAACATGCTCTGGCTTCCCCTCCAGGCAGAACAATTTTCTCTGGATGCTCTTCCTTCATCGCAGAGGTTATAAGAATTCTGTCAGTGTTCTTTTTGTGGGTATAATTATAGGAAACTTCTTAAAACACAATTTACTAGTAGAAAAATTATTTTAAATTGTATATTTATAAAGCATATATTATCTTGGTGATTAAGTCCTAAAATTAAAGTTCCCATGAGGACTTTTTATTCACAATTATAACAGGGTTTTACACATGGCTGATATTGCTTCTCATGTCTTGGGCCCACATAATGCCTTTTTAATAAGGAACTCAAATTATTCCAGGGGGAGGATGCTTAGCTGCACAGAGGTTAGAAGCAGACAGACAGCCTTCAAATGCTGGCTCTTGCACAGTTGTATGAACTTGGACAAGGTTCTCAACCTCTTTTAACCTACACATATCTACCAAACCAGGGTAATTTCTACCATGCCAAGATGCTGTGAAGATTAAGTGACATGTGTGATATGAGGTCTAATGCGTGGTCTTGTGTAAAATTGGGGGTCAGTCTCTGTTAGTTTTCTTTTCCTTTCTTCCCCACAGGATAGGGGATTGGCTTCAATCTGTTGTCTCATTTTGCAGATGGAGAAAGAAAATCATAAATGAAGGATTTACCAAATTTTCTGTTAGAATCCAGTCCCATTAATTTCCAATTTGCTATTCTAGCTACTGACTCTATTAAACAAACCTAGATCTATCGACAGCGAGGAAACCCAGGAGGAGGGGATGGTCATAATTTGGGGCTGTTGAAAGATGCTGATTCTATGTCAGTTTGACACTTTCTGGGGCTTTATGGGAGAAGTGGTCGCCATGCTTCTAACTCTTGTTGGGAAGTGGGACTGAGGTGACTGCATTTGGGCAGTAGGACTGTGGAATATGCCTGTTCCCAAGCCCACAGGCTGGCAAAGTCTTTTCACATTAAGAGTGCTCATTCAGTCATACAGCAATCATTGCAACCATCAGCAAGATGACTTTCAGGGCCAGCTTCAAGTCAGTATATGTAAAGGTCAAAGAGTTTTATAAATTATACATTATAACTGTTTCCTTGGGCCAATCTATATCTGTTTATTCACAATCTTTTTAATGTTTAAACCTAAAATAGTCACTACAGCTGAGAGCAATAGATGTTTTTGGTATTTGACCTCTATAAAAGCCACAATTTTCTTTTAAAAGCTTTTTTTAATGCCTGGGCTTGTCACTTTGGGGTCCATTTTCTAATGTGCAAATGCTCCAAGCAGTTATTCTTAAAAAACACCAACACATAAAACTACCAAAACACATTCACTTTATTTCTAAATGGCATTCTTATTTTAATATAACTATTATAACTATTGAGAGAAAGGGTTATTGTCTCAGCTAGCTACCCTAGAAAATTTCAAAGATTTAAAAAGATTGGACCTTGGAGAAATTTTTCTTCTTCTTAAGCCTTAACTGGTTGCAAACATCTGTGGGCCATATAATTGTTTCTTAACATTGTGTGGTGGGTTAGTATGGTGCATTCATGACCTTTAGCTGAGGAACTTCTGGTTTTAAATCTCCTAACAAAGTCTTTAGGATTAGAGCTGAAGTTTAATGGGCAGCCCATGACCACCCAGTGCTGGGTCACACTTCACAGGTCACATCGGTGATTGCTCAGGTGTAATAGGAACCTGGCAACTTTAAAGGGTAAGCCGCAGAACCTCTCCATCATCTCCGTGCTCCCTGCCCTCCCTCCCTCACAGCATCAGACATAAGGCATGGCATGTGCCAACGTAACAGCACTGCAGACGGAAGGCTGTTGGGCAGGCATCACATTTAAACCTCTGTGGAGAATTGAGGGGAATTGTGCAGTGGCAGCCAAAATTGTGATGCTCTCTTCTTGCAAGTTTCTGTGTGGGTGAAAAAGAGTCCAGGCTAGCCTTGAATGAATCCTCCAGTCCAGTGCAGAGCACATTGCAGTAATGGGACCCATGGCCGTCATTTGATTACGGCTTTTGGCCTACAAACTATCCAAGAACATTTTTATGATGAAGTTCAGACTTTATCTGTTCTATTAATGACTCCATGGAATGCAGAAGGGGGCAACTTGTCAACATGATCATCAGGCAAGGGATTGGGAGGCTGAGCATGTAGACCTTGAGGTGACAATACTTTTCAGGTCAAAGATGTATAAAACAGATCCCTGGTTTTCATTGTATCAAGTTTTAGAATACGCTGGGCACATTTTCTTCAGGGTTTTTAAAAAGTCACATCTCTGAAAGATATGGGATCATGAAAGATAGTATTTGTTTACATAGACATGACACCTGTGCTTGAAGACATGGAGACAGGATAAAAAAAGGACTTAGCCATGAGTCTCATACATAATATACTCTATTACTACCTACATTTGTTTGCTGATATTTCCAGTTATATTATTTTTATACATTGAATGTCTCATTAGAGCTGGATATTCCAAAACTCTATGTTAGTAATCTAGATGTGGCATATTATATTTCCCAAAAGTCCATCTATTGTTAATGTAACAAGAACTGTTTGCATGACATTGATGTAGCCTGGCATCCAAGGAGAGTGGACTGGAATGCACATGCATGAACAACGATGACTCCACTGTACAGTCGGTGGGGGTGGTAGACGCTGTTGAATGAGCATGTGTATGACGCGGCCATCACATTCAAAATGACTGAGTTAGTAGAGCAACGAACCTGCATCAAATTTTGCATTAAGCTTGAACAATCTGCAGAAACTATTTAGATGATACAGAAGGCTTTCAGGGATGATGCAGTGAGTGCAGCACGAATAAAAGTGAGGCACAAATGCTTCAAAGATGGTTTAGAATCTGTCGAAAGTGGTCCACATTCTGGAAGGCCTGCAACAAGCAGAGCACCTGAGAATGTTGAATGTGTACGGGCTCCAATCAGCAAAGATCGGCGACTGACCGACCGTGTGAGAACTAGAAGCCCATCTGGGGATTCCAAAAATCTACTCCTAGATTTTGATGTAGGATCTTGGCATGAAATGTGTTGTGGCAAAATTCATTCCACGGCTTCTGCTACCAGAGGAGAAGGAACATTGTGCTGCAGTTGCTAATGATGTTGGGAGAATCGTATGAGGCCCCAAGGTGCCTATTTTAAGGGACTGAGGCATCACTGACCTATATACAATGTTTGTTGTATCTTGTATCTTCTTCAATAAATGTCTCTATTTTTCATAGTACATGAATGGATAATTTCTAGACAGACTGTGTGGCATGTAGAGATGTTTTATATTCTCTCTCTCTCTCTATATATATATAAAATAAACATAGTCCCAGAAAGGGGGACTATGTTTCTATGTTTCTTCCTCTTGAACTTGGGTGGAAAACTTGTGACTGCTCTAACAAATAGTGAGTGTCAGAAGCGACGCTATGAGACTTCTAAAACTAGGTCATCAAAAACATATAGTATCTGCCTGGCTCTCTCTTCTTGTGATATTTGACTTGGGCACCTAGTTGCCATGCTGTGAGGAGGCCCAAACCAACCCATGCCGAGTGACGCATTGACAGACCTGTGTGGAGAGAAGGTAGTGATCCCAAGAGACAACTAGCAGCAACTGCCACATGAGAGTGAAGGAGCCTTCAAATGACTCCAACCCTAACCTTTAGGTCTTCCGACTGAGACCCCAAACCGACATCGTGGAGCAAAGATAAGACTTCCCGGGCCCACAGAAACTGTGAAAGAAGTTGTTGCTTTAAGTCACTGCATTTTGGAGTGGTTTGTGATGCAGCACAGCAATTGGAATGCCAGAGCCTGTTTGGTATGTTACCTTGAAGAACTACGGGTTACTCCTGACATGATCTGCATAAATGCCTTCATCACATGGGGCAAATGTGTTGATAAGTCCTCTGATCATCTGCCCTTTTACCAGTGTGAGTGGTAAATTCTTTTTCATACTTCCACATTAAACACAGACAGGGCCTTTTTCAAGAAACTTTCCCTGAAACTCCTAGGGTGATTTCGATGCCATTTCTAAGATCCCTTAGCTGTCTATCACCTTGTGCTACAATCATGAGTTTACTTACCTTTTCTTCCTATTACACTGTGAGTTGCAGACAGCATGAGCTCATTTTTGCATTTATAGTCCTCAGCACCCTTTCTGGTACGTGGTAGGTGCTTAGTAAATTCTCATTACAGACTTACCCAGTTAGGACTTAGGATAGCTAGGCCTTGGTTTAGAGAAAAATAAAAGAGAGGTAAAAGTTTTTATAAGTGAAGTAGAATGAAATAATATTTCTAAGTGAAATTCTAAATAGAAGATTTCAAATAATGTGTCAAAGATGTTTTTCTTCATAGAAGGTGTGTACAACTTTAGCTGTCTCCAGAGAACATAAAACAGTCATTGCTTGGGCTTGCCATGCAGAAGGAAAGTGATCTGTTTAACTCTTGGTAGGTATCTCCAGAGACAGGGGGTGTCTTAGACAGCATCATTGGGAGCTGGAAACAGCAGATAGGCTATGAGCACTGGAATCCCTACTCTTGCCTTCTTGACTTTAGGGTCAAATGGAGGGGATGCCTTAGTCTTCAGTTCTTCTTGACCTCAATTATAAATCAGTGAACCTCAGATGCACCTGGAGATCTTGTTATGAATGCAGATCTCCAAGCCCTTGGTTCAGAACAGAGAAGTTTTAGACCTTGGTTGAGCCTGGAAGGTGCATTTTCAATAAGCTCCTCAGTAAAGTAATTTAAAAAAAAAAAAAGCTCCTCAGTTGATCCACCCTGAAGATCCAAGGAGCATACTTTGAAACCAAACCAAACCCAACCCAAAACAACATGATAAATTGAAGAATATAATTTTCCTTGTGGAATTAAGTCCCAAAAACTCTGGAGGGTACTTGAACCAATTACAGAAGCCATATACTTTGATCCTTCAATTCTCAGCTGGGAGTATGTTAAAGCATATTCTAGAAATTGCTATAAATATGTGATATTTCTGGGTTGAATTTAGGATTTCCACTAGTTTTTTGATGATGTATAGTATATTCAAAAATAGCTGTGAGAACAAAGAGAACATTTTCTCTCTTGATTGTTGAATATCTGTCTCCTGGTTTTCTTTTTGAATGGCCACTTACCCTGTGTGACTCCTGTATTGTCTCACACACTCCACACCTCCAGCTGCACCTTGTGTTTCCTTACGTCCTTATGCTCCCTTACGTGGAAGGTCCAAAACGACAGTTTCCAAGGCAAATTTTTCACCAGAAAGACGTGACTGTGGTTTCTGGGATTTTGATCCCGTTCCAGAGGACAGACATGGATTCCTGAGCTATAGGACTGTCACATTTGCAGCATAGCTACTTTTATATAATTTGTCTTTTAACCGTAGTCATTGAACGCATAGAGGGACAAACCACCCACATTAGCTATAATTTCATCGTACTTTAGCTGTCTGTTCAAACTCGCGCTGAGCTGGGCCTCTGCTTTGACGGTCAGCACACACAGTGCCTTTTCAGATGGCCTGATGTGTAAGTGGCTGCATTGCCCCGATTTGGTTTCTTGTTTTTATTTAATGTAGAAAATGATTTTTTTTCAGGCTCCTATGAGAAATATATTGGAAGCAGCACCTGCCCCATCTGTTTGTCCTGGCCCCACTGAAGTGCCTGCCTAAACCAGGGTTTGTCCGCCAGCTGGAGGTCATGCTGTTATACCAAAGAGGTCTGGAGCCCACATTTAACGCTCAGTGAAATATTTTCCTAAAATTTCTGTACATAAAGGGTATAAAGTTTTTCCCTCTAAAAAGAT
>PVJI01022894.1:0-24455 GCA_004026765.1 Micronycteris hirsuta
TTTGCAAAGTTTAAAAAAATATGAAATGTAAGAATTAATCGTTGACTTTGCTGTTATCCTCTGCTGTTCAATATAATTAATCAGAACTTTTTGATAGAATCTATTTTTGCTGGCAGGATACCATAATTCTGAAGTCAGCATACTTTCATAAAATTGAATATTTTTCTTATGTAGTAAGTCTCAGGGATGTGACAAGAGCCAAATTATTCAGCCTACAAAGAGCCTCAGTCACCTCCAGTAGAAGCTAAAAGTCATAGTTTTGTTTAATTTTATCTCGTGGCCATTTTTCCACTTTAAAAAGAGTAAGGTACCTGATTTTGACCAGAAAATGAAACAAAGACATACACACATTTGCTTAAACAAGGAAAGTTTCAAATTTCTGACATTAATAATCTTTAATGTGTATAACATATAAGCACTAATATAACCAATTTGTTAAATGAATTATATTTAACTATACAATTTCCAAAAACTATTGACTGACATTAGACAGAGGAACTCTAATAGTCGATGAAAATCCCCCAAAGGAAATATCATAACAATCTATTTCAGTTTAAGTTATGAAATTAGTCAATGAGACTAAAAGCAAAATTTGCCTCCATGGCAAAGAGGAGCGGTTGACTGTGAACTCTGAATATTAGCAGACAATTCACACAACCATTAGGTGAGCAACAGTTAAAACGAGTTAGCTTTTAGTGATTTAACTTATTTTCACCATTAAAATGATTATTTCAAACTAACATCCCTCCCAGTGTTTCCATATCTTAGGGGAAGGGCCTCTATTGACTATCTCAGCAAAAGCAAAATGTTCATGATTTTTCCCCAAGAACTGAGGATAGAAGTTACTAGAATTTTTTTAAAGATTATATTTATTTACTTTTAGAGAAAGGGGAAGGGAGGGAGAAAAATAGGGAGAGACACATAGATGTGCGAGAGAGAAACATCCATCAGTTGCCTCACCTGTGTGCCCTGACCAGGGAACCAAGTCCATGACCCAGGCATGTGCCCTGACTGGGAATCAAATCGATGACCTTTGCTTTGCAGGACAATGCCCAGCCAACTGAGCCACACCAGTCAGGGCTAGAAATTTTTTACAAGTAAAAATAATAGGCATGTTTTTTGTGTGTTACATACTTTTACTGAATTAAGCTCTGAATATCACATGAAGATTCTCTGGGCCATTAATACCATCAATTAAAAAGCAGAATAGTCTGATGTTTAAGAATAGAGTTCTGTTCAGAACTCAGTAATCAAATCTTGGATCTACCATTACCAGTGGTGAAATCTTCAACAAGTTAAATAACCCATCAGAGACTCAGTTTCCTCATCTGTAACAATGGAAATATCTTATTGGAGTGTTTTAATCATTATATAAAATACAAAAGTACAGTTTTTTTTCTTCTAAACTCCTAAGGCCAAATGTATTTCAAAATTTAGGTAGCATGGTTACAAAATAAATATGGTGTATGTATTGCATATTATGCAATACCCTCAACGGAGTCTGGAACGGTATTCCAAAATCAATTACATTGTATTAGTCAGGTATTGCCTCAATAATTCCTCATAACAAAACACTCTAAAACTCAATGGTGGACAAAAGCAATCAAATTTTTCCTTATTTATAGGCCTCTGGGTCTGTTTCAGGCTTAAGGTCACCTTGGACTCAGCTAGGATTGGCTGGGTTTGCTGCAGACTATAGTTTGCAGAGGAATATATTATTCAGTTCTCATTCTTTTAGGATCAGTGATTCCCTGGGGCAGACTTTCCAGTGATGAATTATGGGAAGGCCAGAGCAAGCTCAACCCAAACCCAACAAGCACATTTAAAGCCCCTGCTCTCACCACCTCCACTCCTATTGCATCAGCCAAAGCAACTCATATGACCAAGCCCAAAGTTAGGGAAGTATATTTCAGGAGACAGTCTGCGAATTATTTCTGTAACATATTTAAATCTACTATACAAATGAACAATTTCCCTCAGTAAAACATGAATATATTCACAGTATGTAGGACAAATACAAATTATGAATAACCTCACGGTAGTTTGGTTTTCAGAACTTTTTGGATTTCACATTTATAGGCAAGACATTGCAGACCAGCATTGCAGGCAAAGCACTTAGCACAGTGCCTGACAGCAGTCTCCTGTGCACCTGCAGTCTCTCAACTGTCAGAAGCTTTTCCCCATGTTATGGCGAGCATGTTAAAAGCAGTCTCTGTCTCCTCTTGCCTGTCTGAATAAAATTAAACTACAATTAACTAGTGACATAATTCTAGATTGTAATGATGCCTAAATATTTATTGATTTTAATTCCTTTAAGTTTATTTTTGAATGTTGAAACCAATAATATTTCTTTAAATCTGAAATACATAAATGAAAATATAACATAGTGCTTACTATGAGTCAGGTACTATTAAAGTTCACGTTTAGCTAATTTAATATTCATAACCATTCTGAGTTAGGTGTTATCCTCAGTTTGATATCCTCTGATAAAGAAACTTAGAGCAAAGACGTTCTAAAACTTTAATCAACTTGCAGAATTGGGATTAAAATGCAGAGGACCACCCCCCTCTTGTTCTTTCTCTTAACCTTGTGCTAAGCATTTTTATAAACATAAAGAAGTTCATAGTTCCTCAACATTGGACCAGGAGTCCATTGTGGAAAAAAAAAGTCACTTTTTTATTCATGAATCTAAGACTTCTCCAGCTATCTTTGAAAATTTGGAAAACCTAGTCATTAGTTTTCGTTTTGTGAAAGCCATTTATAGGTGAACTCCCACAAGTCAGAAAGTCATGTGATATGTCATATTCCAAGTGTCTGGCATAATGCCTGGCATAAAATAGATATCAAATAAATATTTGTTGAACAAAATGAATGATCAGATTCATTAAGCCCCATATAAGTAACTAATACATCCTAAACATGGGCCATTAAGGTAATAGTTTGTAAAATCTCCACCAAATCCTGTGGTATTTCCTTTCTTCTAGGCAAGGCTCCTCCTTCCTGTGCGGGTGCTGCAGTAAGCATGGCTTCCCCTCTGCTCAAGGCAGGCAAAAGGTCCAGCTGGAGCCCAGTTCCTATCGTTCTCCGCGGTGCCTTGGCTGGTTCAAATTTCACCTACTTCTTTTGTTGCCCTCACGAGACCTTAACAGAAGTTTCAGGCCCATAGGAGGCCCAGAAGAGAAATGCTTATTCAATTGGATTATAATATCAGTCAAGTACAGACCCCATGCAAACCGATTGTGAGAAGGCTTGAGGAGTTAAGCCCCCAAGGACATTCCAGTCATTCAGTTAGTGCATCTCCTCTGTAATCTCTGCTTAAAGAACATCTGAGCAGTTTGGAGGTGTGTTGATGAAACTTGACATTCTCCATTTATTAACTATTTCATACTAACATGTTTTTAGCCAGAGTGAGATAGTTACTTAAACTCTAAAATAAAGACAAAAAGTGTTGACATTTGAGTTACACTAACATCTAAAGCAGACTAACAATTAGAGACTATATCATTTTCCTAGTTATCGGAGAATCAGGTTTCTAAGGAGATTTGAAATAAGGCTGTTAATTTGCGTTTCCAGTGGAATATTGCCCAATTACAGTGCTGTCTACTATATATTTATTGCTAACCCTTCTGTCCTAGATTATAATTAAAAGAAAGGGTTCTTACAACTGCATGGTTATTACTTAGTTCATGTTACAGTAGGTTGGTTGATGTCTTCTTAAAAATAAAATTCAACTTTAAATTGAGGGATTTTTCTAACTATCCCAGTGTAATCCTTGAGTATGCAAAATTATGATTTTTCATGTTTTGGAAGGAGATAAAATAAATCCAAATATTTACGTTATGAAAGAAAAAACAATATAAAACAATATTGCTGAATTACTAGCAATTGATCCAAACAAAAGAATAAAAATGAATTGCATTTATTTTTGATGCTAGGTCATAAAGAAATAGCAAATTAAAGATAAATAAAACAAGAGAAACATTTTATGGTCTCGAAGATTTCTGGACATTTTTCTGGGAGTTGAAAAATTGACACACACACACAAATTTAATACAAATTCTTCATCACTTAAAAAAATGAACTGGTTTATTTTACTGTAGCAGAAATACAGGTTCAATATTTAAAAACTAACAGAACAGAAAGGTATGAAGTAAAACATAAAATTTCCTGTCTTCTATCCTCCCTACTCTGTAATTCTACTTTCTGCAGGTAACCACTGGTAACATTTTCTTTCTTCTAAGCCACAGAGATTTCACTTTTACTATTTATGTTAGTTCGCTAATGTTGCCATAACAAAATAACAGCAACTGGGTGACTTAAACAACAGAAATTCATTTTCAAACAGTTCTGGAGGCTGTAAGCCTAAGATCAAGGGGTCAGGAGGTTTGGTTTCTTGAGGCCTCTCTCCTTGCATTATAAATGGCTGTGTATCCTCCCAGTCTTCATAAAGGCTTCCTCGGAGCATCTCTTTGTGTTCTAATCTCTTCTTATTGGGACACCAGGCAAATTGGATTAGCACTCAAACCAACAGCCTCATCCGAATTTAGTCACTTCTTTAAAAGCCCTGTCTACAAATGCGGTCACATGCTGGGTTACAGGGGGTTAGGGCTTCAATCTATGAATTTTGGAGAAATGCAATTCAACTCCTAACACTTGTTAAAAACAATGTTACCATAAAATTGTGGAATTCCTGTACACATATCTCTGAAAACTTGTGCAAGTATTTGAGTAAGACAAATTCCAAGATCGAGGTCAAAGGGTATTCTCATTAATAATTTGGAAAGATGCTAATAAATTTCTTGTAAAAGGTTTATAAGAATTCATACTATCGACAATACGTAGAAATGCTTACTACCCTTCAGTTTCAGACTTAACATGTTTTTGACTAACCTTTGAATTTTTAATTGGATAGAAAAAAAAACATCATTTTTGTCTTAATTTGTATACTTTAAAATATGAATAGGCATGAGTATCTTTCACATTTTAATTATATACTAATACATTTTTCATGAATTGCCTTACTCACTTTTTCTATGGGGTTATTTATTTTTATTTACCTATTTGTAAGAATTTTTTGTGTATTAAGGGTGCTTTGTCATATGTATTAGAAATAGCTTTTCCAGTTTGTTTTTGTCTTTTTTTCCCTGTTTTACTGCATAGAGGTTTAAAATTGATAAAATTTAAACTAATATGATATCTATTTGGATATAACTTTTCCTGTATAGTTTGAGGGCTTTGAAAATGCTCAGAATGGCTTTTCCCAGGCCAAAATTATTTTTCAATTAATATTATCTCATGTTCTCTTCTAGGTATTTTATTTTAAATTAACTTTTTGGGGGTGTCATTGGTTAACACATATACATTTCAGATGTACAACCTTATAATACCACGTCTGTCTACTACACTGTATACTTACCACCCAAATCTAGTCTCTTTCCACCACCATGTATTTGACAACCTTTTCCCTCTCCGTCCTCCCTCAATCTCCCTTCCCCTGTTGTAACCACCATTCTGCCATCTCTATCTATGAGTTTGTTACTTTTTGTTTTATATCCTACATATGAATGAAATTGTACAGTTCTTGCCCTTTCCTATTTGACTTTTCAAATTTTCAGTGTTTTCCAATTTTTCAGGTAGGAGCTCCGAAGAGGGACTGCTGGATCATGTGGTTGCTCTGCTCTTAATTTTTTGAGGAACGGCCATACTGTTTCCACAGTGTCCATCCCCATTCACGTTCCTCCCCGCAGTGTGTGAGGGTTCCCTCTTCTCCACATCCTCCTTAACACTCGCTATTGCCTATCTCATCGATAATCGCCATTTCCACAGGAGCGAGATGGTTTCTCGTTGTGGCTTTGATTTGCATTTCCTCTATGACTAAGGATGTTGAACATCTTTTTATGCATCTGTTGGCCATCTGTTTATCTTCCTTGGAAAAGTGTCTATTTGGGTCCTCTACCCACTCTTAAATCAGATTGTTTTTATGTTGTTGAGTTGTATGAGTTCTTTGTATGTTTTGTGCATTAGTCCCTATGGATTTTTCTTCATATTTATTTTTTTCAATTTTAGTATAGAAAGAAAAGAGGAAAATTCAACTTTACATTCTTCAAATATTCGATCAGTCTTACCAACATAGATTATATATAGAATTTTTCATCTGACTCATTGAACTGTTTGTCTAATCTGAGATCAGGAAAACACAGTTTTAAATACTTTATTTGTTACTCCCCTTATGGGTCTGGTTTTTCTCTCTTAGAAATATTTTCTTACATGTACATTTTTCATATGAATTTTAGCATCTTTTATTCCAAATTTCAAAAAAACCTCTAAAAGCCTTGTTCATATTTTTGATTGATTCAAAGAAAACTGATATCATTTTAAATATTGACTCTTCTATGCAAATTAACATTTTTTCATTTATTTAGCTTTTCTTTTATGTACTTCAGAGGAACTTTAAATTTCTATTTTCTTGTTACATTTATTTCAACTTTTCATAGTAATTTCAATGAGACATTTTCTCCCATTTTACTTTCTGACAGATAATCATTATTTTAAAGTAAATTAATTAGCTTTTATGTTACATTTGTGAATAGCAATATTAATAAATCCTTTTATTGATTGAAATAAATCAATTATTTAATTTTTAATTAATTAAATTTTAAAATTATTTAATTTTTTTATGTTTTGAAGGTTTATAATTATATCTATTAAAAATAATTATAGATTTGCTTCCTTATTGCTTCTCTTTTTATTCTTTAGTTCAGTTACACTGGTAACATTTCCAAAACAAATATCAAATAATAGAAGTGACTTTTTAAGAAAAAAGATTTTATTTATTTGTTTTTAGAGCAGGAGGAAGGGAGGGAGAAAGAAGATGAGAGAAACATCAATGTGTGAGAGAAGTATTAATCTGTTGCCTCTCACACCCCCCCAACAACTGGAGACCTGGCTCACAGCCCAGGCATGTACCCTGACTAGGAACTGAACGGGTCACCTTTTGGTTTGCAGAACAACACCCATTCCACTGAGCCACATCAGTCAGGGATAGAGGTGACTCTTTAATTCTACACTGTCCTGGAAGAATCAGCCATTACAATAAGGCAAGAAAACAAAAGCTACAAAGTTTGGAAAGGAAGAAGTAAAATCATTACTCACATATGACGTGATTCTGCATATAAAAAATTAAAAGATTCTACAAATATATTATAATAATAAATTAATTTTGCAAGGTCACCAGACAGAAGGTCAGCATAGCAAATTAATTGCATTTACATATACCAGTACCAAACTAAAAAACAAAAATGTTTAAATTACTGTTTATAATCATATCAAAAATCCAAATATTTAGGAATAAATCTAACAAAAGAAGTGTAATACTGCTTCTCTAAAAACTATAAAATGTGGCTGAAACTAAAGAAGATCAATGTCAATAAAAGAAATCCTATGTTTATTGACTAAAAATTTCAATATATTAAAATGTCAACTTTTGACAAATTGATTCCACACAGTTCCAGTCAAAACCCAACAAATTTTTTAATGAAAATCTATAATTATAAATTTATTTGAAATCTGGAGAGCCTAGAAGATCCAAGGCCATTTTGAAAAACAAATCTGTTAGACTTAATATATATCAAGACTTCATATAAAGCTTTAATAATTAAAACAGTCTGGTATTACCACAAGTTGAGATAAATAGAAAAATGGGACAGAATATGGATCTCAGAAGACCTGTACAAATATGGTCACCTGCATAGCCACTACATAGCATTCAGTGAAAGGAAATGGTGCTGGGTCAATTGCTTAGACATATAGAAAACTCAGTTTGAGATAAAAAATAATCTTTTATGTAAAAGTAAAATAATCAAGCTTCTAGTTGCAAACAGAAGAATAGCTTCATGACCTTTGGGTGAGAAAAGATTTCTTAGATGGAGCATCAATACAAACCATGAAAGAAAAGACTGATACTCTGGAATCAATTAAATATAAGATGACTTTTCATGAAAAGACACCATTAAAAAGACAGAAAAGATACCCCACAGACCAAGAAATGATATTTTCAATATTAATCCTGAAAAAAATTATTTGTATCCAGAATATATAAAGAACTTCTGCAAAAAAAAGTCAAAATTTAAAATGGAAAAAAAAGGTTGAACAGACATTTCACAAAAAAGCATATCAAATGGCCAAATGTCAACAGCATTAGTTATCGGGTAAATAAATCATACATCCCCACCAGAATGGCTAAAATTAAAAAGACTGATAATGCTAGATATTGGTGAAGATGTGGAACAGCTAAAAGTGTGAGTGCATGTTGGCATATCTACTTTGGAAAACTGTTCTAAAGTATCTATTAACAGTAAATACATCTATATATATCTATAACCCAGAAATTCCACTTGGGCATATATACCTAATAGGAAGGAATGATTATATCCATCAAAAGGCATATATAAGAACCTAATCAACAAAAGAAACAAGCAAGCAAAATAGAACCAGAGACACTGAAATAAAGAAGAAACTGACAGTAACCAGAGGGGTAGGGGGAGAGGGTAATGGGAGAAAATAGGGGAAGGGCCATCAAGGAACACGTCTCAAGAACCCACGGACAAAGCCAAATGGAGGTAGGACAGAGGGTGGGAGGTGGGAATATGTGGGGCAGTGGGGAGTTGGGGCGGGGAATGGAGATAACTGTACTTCAATAACAATAAAAAATAAATAAGTAAGTAAATAAATAAATTAAAATGGTAAACTTAAAAAGAATGCTTACAGTAGATTTGTTCATAACAGCCAAAAACTAGAAGCAGCGTAAATATATAAATTATATTTACACAATGAAATTAAATAAAATATTACTACATAAAATAACATGCAGACATTATGTTGAGGGAAAACACCAGTCCCTCAAAAATATGAAGTTCAGAAACAGGAAAAAACGTATCAGTGGTGATAAAGGTGAAATCGGGTTATCACTGGAGGACTATCCGACTGGAGGAGAGTACAGGGGAGCCTTTTGAGATGGTGGAAATATTCTGTATCTTACGTACATAGAACCATCACATTTGTTACTGCTGAATTGTGATCCCCCTCTGAATTCATATGTTGAAGTCCCAAACCCCAGTACCTCAGAATGTAACCATAGTTGGAGATAAGGTCTTTAAAGATGTGATTGAGTTCAAACAGGTCGTTAGGAAGAGGCCCTAATCCAATATGACGATGTCCTTATATGAAGAGGAGGGAGACACCGGGGCTGCAAACACACACAACAAAGACCAAAGAAAGGAGAAGCAAGTGAGTGGCCATCTGCAGACAATGAGAGAGGCCTCAAAGGGACCCAACCCTTCCATCTCCTTGAAGTTGCACTTCCAATCCCCAGAACTGTGAGAAAATAAATTTCTGTTGCTTAAGCTACTCAATCTGTGGTACTTTGTTATGACATCTCTAGCAAACAAATATAGCATTTATTTGTAGAAATTCATCAACATGTATACCTATGATTTATGTATGTGAGCTATGTAAGTGTGTAAGCAAGTAAGCAAATAAATAGTTTCTTTTTGGCAAATAGTCCAACTTACTTCCAACATGTCTATTCTACTCATCACAAGCCTGTCTGATCCAACATTTTCTGCATGACCCACTACTATTTCTGATTGCCTTTGAACTCTACCTTTTTCAAGTACACCTTGTCTACTTTTCTAAGACAAGGAGAGAGCGCTGGTCAGTGTGCTCAGTGGTTGGAGCATCATCCAGTAACCAAAAGGTTGCAGTTCAGTTCCCCATCAGGGCACATACCTAGGCTGCAGGTTCATTCCTGGTCCTGCACAGATCCCTGGGTGAGGTGTGTACAAAGACAACTAATCGATGCTTCTCTCACATTGATGCTTCTCTCTCTTCCTTCTTCTTTCTATCTCTAAAAAAGTAAGTGAAAATGTCTTCAGGTGAGGATAAAAAATAAAAAAAAGAAGAGAAAGGCATGTGTGTTGAGTTAGTCTGAATCTGATCTTGTTATTTTGGGAACTTTAATGAGCTGCAAATTAGAGACCCTTCCTAGATCTACCAATGACATTTTGAGCAACCCTGGATTTCTGCCTTTTCCCTCTTTGTACTTCTGCTTTTCTATATGAAAAATGGTGATAATTATAATTGGCCAGACCTCCAAGGTTGTGAAGATTACTGAGATATTATCTTAAAATTGTACAGAATTGCTGCTATCCAAACACAGGAGAAGGTGTTATTATTCCCAGTCCAATAATAAACAGGCTTTCAAATAATAGCTTTCAAAGATCTATAATCATAATGAGAACCTCACTTCTCCACCCTTGCTACGTTCCTGTCTCCCATGGCTGCGGATCTCTGATACAATATGCTGGAGACACAAAGATATACTACTCTTCGGCCAGACGTGCGAGCTTTAGGGGTCATCATCCCCTGACTTTAGCCATCTTTTTCCTTTCTGTCTATGAGGAGAACACCTACTCATCTTTTAAAACTTAGACTCATTTTTTGTTTTAAAAACTTATCTGAACTTGCTTCCTTTCTCCAATATAAAATAAGAACTCTCGCCCTGGCTGGTGTGGCTCAGTGGATTGAGTGCCAGCCTGTGAACCAAAGGGTCGCTGGTTCGATTCCCAGTCAGGGCACATGGTTGGGTTGCGGGCCAAGGTCCCCAGTAGGGGGCACAGAAGAGGCAACCACACATTGATGTTTCTCTCTCTCCCTTTCTTCCTCCCTTTCCCTCTCTCTAGAAATAAATAAATAAAATCTTTAAAAAACAAAAAAAGCACTCTCTTTATTCTTGCTTTCCAATGCCAGTGTGCCCTTACGTGGTAACACCATGAATACTACTACCTATAGTTGCCCTTTGCTTAGTGTTACCATGTTCCAGGCACTTATCAAGGTCTTTTATATATATATATATATATATATATCAAAACTTAAAATCTTGACAACAATCATATAATGTAGGTTCTAAGAAATAAAATAAGGCTTCAATCATTTAAATAAATTTTCTACGGTCACATGAGGAGTAAGTGGCAAAGCCAAGCTTTGAACAAAGTCAAGCTTTAAACAAAGTCTGTCTGGCTCTGAAGTCTGTTCTCTTAACCGCTCTGCAGTTCTGCCCGTCACACTTCATTGTACTAGTTGTTTACAATGTTCTTTTCAGTTTCTAGACATTTATTTTTTTGGAGAGAAGAAACATTCTCTGAAGTATTCAGTGTTTTGCCTACAGTCGGTGCTCAATAAATGTTTTTGAATAAATAGATAGTTGAATGAATAAAGAAACTACTGCTCTCACACTGCACAGGTACCTGAAAGTTTGTGGTAAGTGATATGAGAAATCTAAAAGTCTAAAGAATTCTGAAACAAGCCTTTTAGAAGAGTAAATGCATACTCCTTTGAAGTGAGTTATCATGTCCAGATTTTTCTGTGTTTCAGTTTGAATTTTTATTTGGCTTTCTTCAAGTAAAGTAAATTTTCATAAGTAATCAAGGAGAATAAATGGCACCTAACTCATAGAAGGTGTTGTGGGGATTGAATGAAACAATACATGTAATATATTAAGAGCAGTGCCTGACACATAGCAAACCTTAAAGGATGTTACTATTACTGCTATTCGACTCAAAGGCAGAAGAGTGTGACTATTAAGTGCGTGAACTATGGTGCTACACTGGATTCACAGCCCAGCTCCAGTATTTATTAGCTATGTGATCTTGGGTAAATTACTAAAATAGAATAATAGCCTGTATCTCAAATGGTTGTGGTAAGGATTAAATGTTCTCAGTCATATATACAAGAATACACTTAGAGCATTTAATCCTAACCACATCCATTTGAGGTACACATTTTTATTATACTACTCTAATTTTGTGTTATATTTTTATATTATCTATCTATCTCACTTCAAATAGTGCTTTTCACACAGTATGATATGTGTGAGGTGTTGTGATGATAATGTATTATTTATGATATCTGGCAGATAATATTCTCTGTATCTGTTGACTACATTTATAAAGAAGACATCTAGGATGATTTCTAGGTCTCTATTTGGGTCTCTGGATAGCCAGAACTTAAAAATAGGTAATACAGGCCCTGGCTGGGTAGTTAGTTGGTTAGAGCATCACCCCTGTATGCCAAGGTTGCAGGTTCGATCCCTGGTCAGAGCACATACAAGAAAGAATTAACAAATGAATGTATAAATAAGTGGAAGAACAAAGTATCTCTCATCAATAAATCAATTAAAAAAATAAAATAGATAATAGAAGAGGAGAAATACCAGAGGTTCATACTTTGCTGGCACTACTTGAGGGGTCAACTGGTCTATCACAATGACCATATTATAAGAAGAAAGACATGAGCTAGACTGTGAGTTATATACAATCAGGTACAAAGAAGTGACTTGTTAAGTCTGGGAATGAAAGATAGTCTCAAGTACTTACATTTTGGAGAAATCAGTGAACTTTGGCTAGATATGGGCTTTAACATGTAGGGTTCATTTGTAAGCAAAGGAAAATATTACAGTTATATTGAGAGAGTAAAGAAGACCAATCTGTGTTTTATAATGATTGCAATTTGGAATCTATGTACAAACTGAATTATCTATTGTTAGAAACCAGAGGTTGAAGACCTGATGCAAAAGGTTTTCAAAAGTCTAAGTTGGAGAGAGGATGAGAGTCTGGACTTGCAAGGTGGGGAGGACGGAGAGGCGAGGTTAACCATTATGAATAAGAGAGGTAGAATCTGGTCTGGATAACTGATTGGATGTGGGTAATAAATCAAGGGTGGTCTTGAGATATGTAACTTGTGCAAGTGGTTGAAATGTTAGGCCACTAACAGGGATAGGGAAGACATCTGGTTGATTTGGAGGAGCACATGGCTTGTCTAGGCAGACGAGTCTAGGAAGCGATTGGGTCTGAGTCTAAAGTTCAGTCAAGTGGTCAGGTCTGAAGGTACAGACTTTCCCACTGACCCCATGAGAAGAGATGAGCTAAAGCAGAGGTGACTAACATTCAGGGGCTGGGCAGAGGAAATGGAGCCAGTGAAAAAGAGAGAACGGAATGTTAGAGAAACAGGAAGAGAACCGAGAATAAAGTAGGGAGAGATTTTTCCAACAGTACAAGTGTTAAATTCCGGACGTCAAATAAGACAAGCACCAAAGAGGCTGCTGGTGACCTGTGGCAGAGCCGAGTCTGTGGAATATTGGGTCAGGAATCTGAACTGTCTGCAGGGGGCCAGGGAGGGAATGGGAAGAGGTGTTATTTTAAAAAACAGCAAATGCGAACTGATCATTTGGAAAGTTTTATTTACAATCAAAGGAAAGAATTCAGTAAGTGATGTATTATGTTGAATGCAGGACTGAGAAAGATATATTTTATGTGGGGGAGACTTGAGAGTAAGATTGAGGAAAGGTAGAAAAGAAGATCATGAAGAAGCTAGTTCTAGAAGGGGATAGAAGGTAATCAATAATAGCTAACATTTACTGAGGTATACCATGTGCTAAGTACTCTATCTAGTAAATACGTTTCATATGCTAACTCATTAAATTCTCACTCTCACCCTGGAGGCAAGGGCTAAACAGAGCACATGCCATCCACCTGAGGCTATGCTGGCCAGCTCTCTAAAATAGATCCAAGCGTGTAAGTACAGGTACACGTGCAAAGATAAAGAAGTATGCTTTGCCCAAAAGGTAGATCACTGCTTCTTTGAAGATCATGCGTAAGAAAATGATCAGTTTTGAAGCTGAGAATGTTTATACCTGATGGCTCTTTCCCTTAACTTTCTTATAAAAATACATCTGTTTTGAGAAGTAGATGAAAGGGTAATGTTCTGGAAGAATGACTTCAGAGCTTGGGATTCTAATAGAATTGAATAAAAAGACTTCCAGGAAAAACACCACCCTATTATCTTAAAACAAAACAAAACAAAACAAAACATAACAGTCCTGGCTGGTGTAGCTCAGTGGATTGAGTACGGGCCTGCAAACCAAAGGGTTGCTGGTTCGATTCCCAGTCAGGGCACATGCCTCAGTTGCAGGCCAGGTCCCTAGTTGGGGACGCAGGAGAGGCAACCACGCATTGATGTTTCTCTCCCTCTCTTTCTCCCTCCCTTCTCTTCTGTCTAAAAATAAATAAATAAAATATTTAAACAAAACAAAACTGTGATCTAATGAAGTAGATATGACAAGTGCCCAGATAACCACAGTATCAGGTAGCATGTGTGAAGGGTCACCAACAGATACAGCGATATGAGTATCCCAAGGGAGATACTGTATCTGCTTATGAAGAAGGAGGATCAAAAAGTATTTCAAAGTACGTGTGTTGCTTAAAAGATAGTCAGTTCAACAGACAGTCCTGGAGGCTTAGTAGCCCATTCTTTCCCAAATAACAGCTTACTAAGAGCAGAATGGTCATTGAAAGAGTTGTCAACAAGGATCGCATGCAACGATTTGAGAGGAACCTGGTACATGGGAAGAAGAGTCCCTGAATAGTGCAGAATAAGAGGGCAGGGGCTGAGGACACCGAACCTGTGTTCTAACTACACAAATGTGTTACCTTTACAATAATCCTACTCCTCGTCCTCCCTTTCCTTCTCTAGTCCCTCCTTATTATTGAGTGCTTATCAAATAGCTGACACTTTGCTTAAACTCTTTATACATTGAATGTATTCAATCCTCCCCACAGCTTTTGTGAAGATACCATCAGCTTCATTTTGCAAGTGACTTAGCTGAAGCTCTGAGAGCTCGTTACTTGCTCAAGGTCCCCGCATTTCACCCAGATCTGTTTAATGTTAAATCTTTGCTTCTCATACCGCCTTCCACAATTAAGCAACAGCATGTGGCATAGAGGAAATGCCTAATAAATTAATAATGGATAATAATAAGAATTACTAATGAATATATGCTCAACAACATGTGGTGCTTTGGGGATTTAACAAGATGTTTAGTGTGAACAGAACTTCAGGTATCCTTGTGGCAGTGACAGAAAAGGAAAAACTTTTTTTTTGAGCAAACCCGCTAAACTTACTATGTTTCAAGCACTGTTTTAAATACTCAACACCAATGATCCCACTTAATCTTCACAACAATCATATGTGGGGAGAGTATTCTTGTTCTCATTTTATGAGTGAGGGTGTTGAGTAACAAAGCAATTACCCTAACTAGCCCAGAAACACAACGAGCAAGTAGCAAAGCCTGATGCAGACCCCAGGCAGTCTGGCTCTGGAGCCCACGCTCTTCACTGCTACGCTCTGCTGACCGTGCGCAGATGGAGTGGGGCCGTAGCATGGAGTCCCTGTGCACCCGGGTAGGAGCGCACCCCTGTCCTGTCCCTTCCTCAAATCAAGATCTCTGCCATGCCTCTTATACCAGTGATTCTTTAGGACTCACCATCTCGGGCAACAGAGCCATAGCATCACCAAGACCCTCTGACATACCTGAAATGATAAGCTTTGTAAGAGGAAGGGTGTACCTATCCTTTTTGAATCTGTAGTCCAGAAACTGGCAGATGCCTGGCATATGTAAACACAATAAATATTTTTGAAATAAGTGAAGGAAAGTACCATCAAATTATTCAGACTTCCCAGCTCAGATTTATTACAAAGGTAAGACAGGTATCAGAAACTGCGTAGGTAACCAGCATTTGAAAACATTTATCTGCAAAAATATATGCACCTCTATGTTCATTGTAGCATTCTTCACGGTGGCCAAGACAAGGAGACGTCTGAAAGGTCCTTCGCTAGAGGACTGGATAAAGAAGACATGGTGCATGCATGCAATGAAACACTACTCAGCCATAAGAAAACATGAAATACTGTCATCTGAGACAATATGAGTGGACCTTGAAAATATCACGCTAAGTAAAGTAAGTGAGTCAGAAAAGCATAAAAACCATATGATTTCACATATACGTGGGATATAAAACCGAAACTCATAGACACAGACAACAGTATGGTGGTTGCCAAAGGAAAGGGGGTGGAAGGTAGTAAAGGGTAAAGGGAGCCAAATAGATGGCGATAGAAGATATTTAACTTTGAGTGTTGAGTGCGCAATGCAATGTGCAGATCATGTATCATAGAAATGTACATCTGAAACCTATATCATCTTATGAAACAATAAATTTAATTGTTTGTAAAGTTATCACTGTGGAAAAAAATTGGGAAACTTTACCCTCGTAAATTGTTACATTAAGATGAATAATATTGATAAAGCAACTTGAAATCTTTGCTAAAGAATGTCTATTAGGGGTTCATATCACAATGACCGAATTAACAAAAATATCTTAAAAATCAATTTCTAGGTTAACTAAGCCAAAATTAATTTTGTGCACTGAATGTCTTTTGCTAATAAGTATTCTTCAAGAATGTCCTCAAAACACTCTGAAATTGTGCATGACAATTATTTTCATGAATTATTTGTCTTGAAAATTGATCTTCAACTTGGAAAAGCCTTAATGGCAAAAATCTGCAAAGAAAGACTTGCAAAGATTTAAGGCTTAATTGGAGGGAGTTTAATCTGAGTGGGAGTAAGGTGCTGAGGAAGAAAACAGAGTTGAATGTATGAACAAAGAAGCAGTCAAAAAAACCACTAAACCAGTGCCTGTCTCAGAATTGGCAGGAAAAGAATTTTCTGAATCCATGTCTCCTGAGGGCTCATGGGGCAGGGCAGGGGGAAGGTCCCTGGCATACCAAGGAGGTGATTTCTGCTCATTTCCACAGCCCTGCAGGTTTCTTTCCTTTGTTAGTTCAAAGGGCACAGCCAACATAAAGGAGATAAGAACTGAGGCTCTGAAGCAGGCTTTCTAATGCAGGCACCATGAGGGCAAGGCCTCCGTCGGGCCCACGGCTCTAACCCAGCATCTAGAGCAGTTCTGGCACTCATAAACATTCGATCGATATTTGGTGATTGAATGAACACTGTGGTCTATCTACCTCAGAATCTGAATTGCTCAGCTTACTAGCAGTATGGTCAAGGGAATACTCCTTAATTTCTCTGAACTGGCTTTCTTGTTTTTTAAAAAATTATAGAATGAGTAGCTACTTAATAGTACTGTTGTGTGTATTAATGATAATAACATATGTAAAACATTTAATTTAGCATAGTGCTTGGTACATAGGAAACAATCAGTATAATTTCTTATTGTTGTTATTGTTGTAATTATTGACATTATTGTTAGTGGCTAATAGCTGCTGTTGGATCTGACATTGGGGAATCATCTGCCCTCCCCCACTCCCTGCCATCCAGTTTCTTTTATCTAATGCAAAGTGGAAATATTAAAGTTCCCTGACTTTCAGGTATTTTATCCTCACACAACCTTTACTTTCCCTCATTACATATAGATGCCTGAAGCTTTTTTTTCATTGGATGTTTTTGTATCTCCATATAGATATGTGGAGATTATCCTGCATGCTGAGTTACTTGGTGATGATTCTGAGTAGTTTACAATTAGCATGGGGTTAAGATTGGGCTTTGGCCCAAGTCAGGGCCTATTCTCACCCCAGAGGCCTAAGGCTGAGGTTAAGTCCGAGTCCCTCTGCCATTGGCCAACTATGGGGGAGCTTCCTGAACCCCTGGACAGCCAGGGACTAGAATGTGTTCATTCATCATTCATTCACTCATTCAACAAAATTTCTCTGCTGACTCTGTGCCTCGGTGTTGGTTGTTGTCTACATATCACAGGATCGTTATCCAGGGCAGGTGTTTCTTGGCCTACTCAGGCTTTCCTTCCCCTGCCATTCTCCACGGGCAAGAGCAGATAGAGAGAAGCTTATGATCACTACAAAGTGCAAGGTGAGATGGAGAGGGGGGATCGTCATGAGGGCATGGGTGGGGGGCAGTCAGTTAGCTCAGACCCCGTCAGGCACATGCTAGGGAAACTGGCAGAGAAAAAGGACTCTTTCCTTCACCTCTGCTCCAGAAGCTGAGCACATGGCATCTCAGGGGTTCATGCACTGGAGGCATCCCAGCTCTCTGCTGCAGCCTCTCTCAAGCCTGGAAAACAACAGGAGGCTGGCTGGCTACTTCAAGTTGTCAGCTGCCTTTCACAAGAGGCCTCTGGAAACCTATACATTTGTTATCGGTCCCTTCCAAGTTGCCTGGGTTGAAAGAGGCAATTTCATAAGAAACAATAATTAGAGGATTTATAGTTCTTTGTTTTGCTTTGCTATTTGGGAACAGAAACCTTTCCCTAATAACTTGCAAAAAACATTGGCTGAGTGCCCCCTTTGCGTCAGGCTCTATGGTAGGCACTTTGTAACGTTTTTAAAGTGCTCACCACAATATAAGAAGCTGAGATTAGCATCTTTTAAAAAAGAAAGAAGAAAAGTCTTTAAAAGGCGGCAGGTTTGTATATACAACTAGTAAGACAAAGCTGTGACTGAAATACATGTGGAATGTAGAAGAAACGGTGACATGCCGTTTATTCAGGGAGGGTGCTGATATGTAAAATGGGAGAGGGTGGTGGGGTATTTATAAACACATTGTATGTAGAAAACGTATTTATACATTTTACGTTGACTGGTAGTAGAGCACCGGACACGTATTAAAGAAAAATAATTCAGTATACATTTTATAGTAAATCATAAAAAGTTTCATTGTGTAAAACTAAAGTTATCATAATTTTACTGAACATTGCCATTTGCGCAAAAAATTAGCAAAATTGGCCCGCACCACCTGTGAGCGCGATAAATTACCCGCATACAATGTGTGAAATAATTTTATCTAAAGATCAGGTTGAAAGTACCAGTCTTCCCAGCCCAAGGTTCTGAATAGTTCGTACTCAAGATCAGTGTGCAGAAAAGGCCTTGTGTTTACATACACAATAAGACGAAGGGGCTCGTAGAGGGAAAAAGGAAGGGTAGTTTCTTCTTTTGAAAATAAATGAATAAGCATTTTAAAAGAAGTTGCGAGTGGATATATATTCTTTTATATCTGTCTCTATCTCTATCTATATCTATCTATAGAGAGAGAGAGAAAAATGACACTGAATAATGGAGTGTGAACCCAAAGTGCCTGCTCACATTTACAGGCACTAACTATGAGGAAATACCAACAAGGAAGGAGCCACAGGGATGCCATTTATGGATAAAAGCTATTCATGAGAATTAGAAGCCTCAGAGTGAAATTATTACTCTTGTTAGGTCCCTCTGGGAAGTAAATTAGGTGTTTGAGGAGGTATATGCAATTCTTTTAGATCTCTACATTACATTTACTGCAATGATGATAATGATATGCTTGCTGCCTTTGGCTTCCAAAGGGGGCTTTCTGAACTCCAGGAAATGAGCCCTCCTCTGTACAGGGCGCTGTGCTGGGGCTGTAAGAAAGACAAAGGCTCAGGTCATACTCTCGTTGGTCTTAAGGAGCTTGCAAGTCTGGGTGACAACTCAGCACATACGTAGATGTAGTGCAAACCACAACCCAGGTTCTACGTGCCTGACATTTAGTCGATAAACGCTATACAGGAGTGGGGGGCAGGGTGGAGGGATGGGAAGGAGTTGCAGCTAATCCACCTTCAGTTAGATATTCATTCATTCATTCATTCATTCATTCATTCACTCAGCAATTATGCATTAAACATCACTATGAACTCCTATGTGCCAAACCCTTCAAATAAACAACGGGAAAATCAGGATCCCCAACTTAAGTCTAGTGAGATAGAGTCTGGATGATTAATTTCTGTTGGCAGAGTTAGATTGCACTGTTGGGTGTTCCTGGTCTCTGGAACAACTTACCTGGTGACCCAAAACACGTGTTCTATGGGTGACTGGGAGCAGCTTTTAGAATGATTTTATGTTTAAAGTTCACTGAGTGTTTTCCAGAATTCAAAACTAAATGTTGGCCTTATTACCACCCTTGTCAGTCACAGTTAATCACCTAGACTGCTCCTAAAATATATTTCAAGAATAATTATAGTATGATAGAATTTTAGAGCTGAGAAAGGACCAATTAATGATCAGTTTTACTAGTTTTTTTATACAAGATTATTGATTTCCCAAGAGCTCCTAATTATAACAATTAATAATATATTGCAAGAACCCAATGAGCTAGGAGCCATTATTGTGGCCATTTTAGAGATGAAAAAACTGAGCCTCAGAGTGGGCAGGTGACTGTGATCACACAGAGCAGAGGGCAGCTCTGGGAGTGAGGCTCCATCCAAGATCCAGGCAACTCAACACTCACGCTCTTTTCTGTTCAACTGTGTCATTCCCTTGGAAAAATAAGAATCCAACAGTCACTTTCAATTTTTAAAAAGACATAAGAGAAATGGTAATTTAAAAAAAAAACAGTCCACAGTGATTAATGCTGTGTGCATCTAGCCCTCCCTCAGTTTGGCAATATTGGTAATCTCATACAAGTTAGAAGCACTGGTTAGCAATTAGAAGCACCCCTTTTTAATTAAAATGTTAAGTAATAAGTGCCCTCTTAAAATAGAGTATCACCTTGCTGGGGAACCAGTATTCTACTCTGGGCCTCTCATTTCCAGACCTGAAAGCGTTAATTCAGTTACTCTGAAGACATATATTTGGGAACCAAGGGGATGAGGTGTGTTGTAGCAGTTCATATTGTAGAAAAGTGAGTTGAGCTGAGGAGGTCACTAATCTTAAACAAATAAACCCATTCAATTAGCCAAGAATTTCTTACAGATCTGATTCATATTTGAAGTGCATGGGACGTCATTTTTTTCTTCCTTAATATTGAAAAGCACTATCAAATGGAGAGTAAACCTTGATATTGAATCCCATCAACCTTACTAAAAAAAAATCTCCTGTTATTAGAAAAGAAATTCTACCTTAAGGCACCATTATTATTTAAATATATGGAAGTCGACAGCTTACTGAGATGAAAACACAGAATATAGAGTTAACTAGCAAAAGAAGAAGGACATTCTTTACTTCTATTTATGATGCCCTGGAACCTACTCCTGTGAGGGCAAAAGAAAAATGATGTCAGCTTCTGAAAAGGTAAAGAAGATAAGCAAATAAACCACACTGGTCTGTCTACGTCTGGGTACCAAATACTCCTGACCACTACTGCTGACAAGCTTTTTGTCTGCTTCTTCCTGCCTGATCTGATGATCTCCAAAGTGAAGGCTGCTAATCACGACTCTCAGTGAAGAATAGCTAGACTGGGGAGCCTAGACGCCAAGGCAAGTGCAAGTGTCTTCACATCTTGGCACTCTCCAGTGCCAAGAAAAGAAAGCCTGGAAAGGGTTAAGGGACAAAATGAAGGAATAGCAAATATATCCCCAGAACTGGTGAGAACTGTTAGACGCCAAGAAGATGGAGTTATCTATACATAAATTTTGGTACCAGTCCTTAAGAAGTGTCTAGCTGGACTCCAGAAATGGACACCTCTATGAAGTGTAACCTGCACAGCATCTTCTACAAGGGCAATGAAAGTTCAGGAACAGAGTAGAGGGTGTAGTTGGAGGGGAGGGGCAAGAAACTGAGTGTGTAAGGGATGGTGGGTGGCGAAAACCCTGCGTGTGTGAGTGGAGAGGGGATGTTACCAGGCCCAGGGTCTATCCCGCAATGTGTGTATTGTGCTGGCCAAGTGGTCAGTTTACGAAACACGGAAAAACCAGGCCCAGGAATTCAGTCTTGATAGAGCAGGAAATCTCTAGAGTCCCAGCTGCCTTGCCTCCTGCAAGTTAAGTATAAATATAAATATATCCTCACTAAGAGAGAACAAACATTGCAACTTAATATGTGTGCTATCTAAATCAAATTTCTCTTTTAGGCTTTTGAAATGCAAACGGTGGGCTTGCTTTCACATTCGCTTATTTACTCAGCCCACAAAAGTTAGGGAGGACCTGCTAGAGCTAGAATTTTGTTCGGCACCACGGGGGGTACAGAGATGAATAAAACTCGGTCCCTATCCCCCAAGAGTTAAGGCCCTGTGGTGGAGACAAACGTCCTTGCAAGTACTTACAATAGAAGCTAAGAATGTAAACACGCGAACGGCAGGGGCTCAGTTCCCGGAAATAGTATGTGAAGGTGGTTTGGAGAATTAGCAAGGTTTTTCAGACAAGTTGGTTTTTAAATGTTTAAAACTCACGGAATAAAAAAAAATTGGGGGGGGGGCAAGAACCACGATCAAGGCGCTGAAAACGCAGGAGTGGAGTAGAATGTGGTAAAGAACTGCGGTCGGATTCGGCTGGAGCTCGGGGTTCCTCGAGGGATGCGGTGGGGGAGATTTAGCGGGGTCCATGCCCAATAGCCCAGGCTGGGATCAGGCAGAAGGAAGTCGAGCTGAGATTTGATTCTGCATCTCTGTTCTTTGATTTAAGCATTTTTGGGTCCCTTTAAAGAAAATTCTCCTCCTCTTTCCTAAAGAGAGTTCTAGCAGTTGGGGGGTGGGGACCATTTCCTAAAGTCCACGCCTAAGTTAAAGGTCTGCAAAGCTGTCCACGGGGGATTTAAATCTCGCACCAGAAAAGAAAACGTGTGAGAGGCGGAGTAGGGGGAACCCACTTAACAACATCATCAACCCCCAAACGACACCAGCCCCGGGCGGGACAGCCGCCTGCCAGACTTGGGAGCGGGACGCGAGCACCCGCTGGAGCTCCGAGCCCCGCCCGCACTGGCGGGCAAGGGGGTGAGGAAGAGAGGGAGGTAGGGAGGGAGGGAGGAAGCGCGAGAGGGAGGGAGGAAGAAAGGGAGGGAGGCGGCGTCATGTGATCCGCTTCCCTGCTCCTTTAAGCGTCCACAGGCGGCGGAGCGGCCACAATCACAGCTCCGGGCATTGGGGGAGCCCGAGCCGGCTGCGCCGGGGGAATCCGTGCGGGCGCCTGCGGTCCGGGTCCCATCCTCGCCGCGCTCCCGCACCCCTGAAGTTTTGCAGCGCCCGGACAGGAGGCGAAGGAGGAGGGAGCGTGAGAGGCGAGCGAACAAAAAGCACACCCTAAAACATTTATTTCCAAAAGAAAAGAAAAAGGGGGGCGCAAAAATGGCTGGGGCAATTATAGAAAACATGAGCACCAAGAAGCTATGCATTGTTGGTGGGATTCTGCTCGTGTTCCAAATCATCGCCTTTCTGGTGGGAGGCTTGATTGGTAAGTGTGAGAGCTGCAAACTTTTCCCCCTTTCTCTCTTTTCCGGCCCCTTCCCTCTTTGCCTCTCGGGCTACTTGTTACAGTATCACTGTCTTGCTTCTATGATCTAATTAGTCCGGCTATTGTGCTTAAGAAAGCAGAGCTCCATGGGGCTCCGTGGGGCACAATCCAGTCTAGTGGCTAAGAGAAAAGGAGGGGAAAAAGTTTTGGCCTAGTTTCAGTACCCACTTGAAAGGAAGGAAGGGGGTGGCGGGGGTGGGAATCTTAAGCATGGCGACGGATCGCGCGAGGAAGCGCTGGCTTACAAAGTTGATTACTGCACCCCCCGCCCCCCCTGCTTTTTCCCGCGTTCCCCCTTTTTTCTCTCGGTTCCCTCCCATTCAGCTCTGGAGGGCAACGTAATCGACTTTATTAGGAACAACAGAAGAGTCGGGGAACTGCGCCCGGCGCAAACCCGGAGCCCTGTTACAGGGCAGTGCTCCTTGCCTGTGTAAACGCATGGGTCGTCTCAGCCGGGGGTGAGCGTCTGCATTTTGGGTCCCGACCTTCGCGCCCTCCGCTTCCTCGTCTCAGCCCTAACCCACCCCACGCTTCGGCTGTCGGACGGTCCGAGCGGTGGGCAGGGAGGCGGGGTGGGGTGGAGTGCGATGGGAGAAAGTCCTTGGCTGGCCGTGCGGGAAGTTGCAGAGGTCGGAGGGGAGCAGCGTTTCCGAAAGGTGTTGCTTTTGGCCTCCTGCCCTCTTTCGAATCTTCCCTCCCCCACTTCTCAGAGCCCGGAGAGCGGGTGCGTCTGTAGCCCCAGATCCTCCCTGGCGTCTCGGAAAGCTGTCCCGCCCCCGCCGGAGTCCCGCGCAGGTGACAGCTCCTGGGGCCCAGGTTAATGTGCCCGCCCTCGGGTACCTCCCCTGGCGCGCACCGCCCGGACCTCTCTGAGCCAAAGAGGCTTCCGGATGAAGAAGATGGTCTCGTGGACTTTCCACTCGAAAATCTCCTTCCCCCGTCCCCCTGCCCCGCTGTCTCTCCATCTTTATCCATCCTTCCGCCTCTCCACACACTGGCGTCCCCTTGAGATATAGGACATCCCGGCACGAACTTCAGCGCCAGCTTTGCAGCCGGTGCGGATGGGAGGTTTTGTTCCCGTACTTCGCGGATTTGTGAAACTTTTCGGAGTGGGAAGTCCACAGAGGGGCTTTCTCCACACTTCCCTTTGCAAGAGTCAGCGGCGCGGGCGTCGTGGTCGTCCTAGGGACGCGAGCTTGGGCACTTCGGATCGTGTGCGTGGCGTTTTGTCTCCAGACTTGGGTTCGATGGGAACAAACTAAAGGGAGCCTGGTTCTGGAAATCACTGGGACATCCAACCTAATTGTTTAAACAAAGGAGAGTGGGTGAAGCTTCACCGAGCAGAGAAATTTCTGG
>PVJI01022895.1:9163-24585 GCA_004026765.1 Micronycteris hirsuta
CCCTTGTCTTTTTTTTTTTTTTTAGAGCCAAATAAACCTTAGAAGGGACACAATAATTTATGAACACTAGACCCTGCAGATGAAAGGTGACAAAACAAAGAGCAAGTCAATGGACCTATTCCGCCAACCTGCTGGGTCAACACTGATTTGGGCTGCAGCCTTAGGCTGGCCCACTCTGCTTCCAAGATGCCCTTTTGACCCCCCTCCTGCCCTGTGTCACCCTCTCTTTTCATCTTGATCAGAGAGAGAATCTGTTTCTCCTCTGCCCTGAGAACAGAACTGCCACTACCCTGCTCTGTGACTTGGTGAGAATTGGAGAAAGGTGCCCATGGGCCTGAATTCCAGTCCTAACTCCCTGTCTTGACTGGGAACCTTTGTGTAGTGCACAAACTGCACAACCTGATGTGCTGGTCCAGCCAGATAAGCCAGCTTATTTCAGGGGCCACCCAGAATATCGCTTAGATGTGACCCACAAGGTTCCTGCTGAATTTGGGTTTTCTTGGTGCCCAGTATAGGAACAGTCAGCTCTGCAGACCCAAATCACCTGAAGGAAGGCTGCGGTGAGCTTGGTACATCCTGGGAAGTCAGGATGAGGTCAGGAGAGGGACAGGTAGGGTCAGAGTTCACTCAGGAGCTCTCCACTCTGGGACTCCCATTTGCATTGAGATATAAGACATGAGCCTCATGTCCCAAAGCCAGGCTGAAAATAAGATCTTCATGAGTGAAAAGGAAAGCAGGCCAGAGGGTGCACATACCTTTTGGATTTTCAAAAATAGGAAAATGATTACATTTCCTATTTAGGGAAGGTGTGCCACGTTAAGTGAACAAGAGAAAATAGTAAGTGCTGATTCCCAAGCAAAACAGAATCATGTTTTTCAATCGTGTTTCTATCTCTGTCTCCTAGTTGAGCCACAATGAAATAGCAGATCAAATAGCAGATCAAAGGCAGAGGCAAATACAATTATGTTGCCCGTGAAACCCCTAGCATGAAATTAGAAGTCAAACTCTCCATTCAGGGGTTAGAGACAAGGATAATGGGAACCTGGGGCCCTAGAGATGTACCCAGTCCCTTTCAGTCACAAGGCTATGCAAGCTGGATATTTAAAACCACACCTGGGGGAAGGGGACGAACAGTAAGTATTAATTTATTATAAATGTATTATTTTTTCCACACTTCCCTTAGGAAATGCATTGACTACATTTCCAGCTTTGTACCACCTAAAGATATCTGCCTGTTGAAAAAAGTGATTTTAAGCAAATAGTGAAAATAATTCCCTAGAGTAATAAAGAGTTACCACAGATTCCCCCAAGATGGTGGACGAAGGATGGTAGCAGTCAGATTGCCAGTCCTGTCCCTTACCTATTTTCCCTTTCAATACTGAAGGGCCTAAAACCCATGCAATCTTACCACTCAGTTCTTCCCCAATCCTTCCCGCACTTCACAAGTTCATGGAGAAAGCTGTTCTTTGATCTTGTATTTTTCATAAAATCCATATTTGCTTTATGGCTCTGTTTCTTTTACCCTGGCCTAATTTTAGCTCTCTGCAACGCCCCCCCCCCATATAATTTATGCGTCCTCTGGAGGGTGCAAGCTCCTATTATAACATAGACTATTCTGTTTAGAACCACTGCTAATTAAGCTTAGCTCTCAAGAGTGCCTGGCATGGCTTTCTTCCTCCCCTCCCCTCCCCTCCCCTTCCTATGGACACAGGTTCTTTGATACTCTTTGCATTGAGAGGTAGGGTCTATGTCCTCTCCCCTTGAATCTGAGTGGCCTTGTGACTTATTGTAACCACTAGAATATAGCACAAATGAAGATACTGTGTGAATTCTGAGGGTGGATTAGAAGAGGTGATGCAGGTGGATCATCTTGTCTGCTGGCATGCTTTGTTTTTGGATCACTGAGCTTTCAATAACGTCAAGTCCTACTATCCTTAAGCCACCACACTGTGAGGAAGCCCAGGCCACAGGCGGAGCCCGTGCTTATACTATGGGACACAGCTTAGGTCACAGGTCAGAGCCAGTAGCCAGCCATATATATAGGCGAGGCCCTCTCCAGATGATTCCAGTCCCCGGCTATTGAGTCTTTCCACCAAACATTCCAACCCACAGAATCCACAAGCAGAATTCAATTGCTCCCTTGCTGCTGACATGCTTTGACCCTTCTTTTGCTAAATCCATGGAAGAAAGTGAGCTGCATTAGCCCTGACCTGTGTAGTTCAGTTGGTTGGGTGTCATGCCACAAGAGGAAAGGTCGCCAGTTCAGCTGCCGGCCAGGTCACATGCAGGGGCTGCAGGTTCGGTTCCTGATGTTTCTCTCCCTTCCTTTCTCCCTCCCTTCCCCTCTCTCTAAAAATAATAAATAAACTCTTTAAAAAAAAAGAAAGAAAGTGAGCTGGATTAAAAATAAGTGTGGAAGGTCATGACACAATGTCTTGTTCTTTATGGAATCCCTGTAGAACAGTGACCTGTCTCCTCCTCAAATCTGATCTCACATTTCCCTTAAAGGATCTGGTTGAAAGGACCCTATTTGCTGTTCTGTCCTGATCTACACTGGCTGCACAAGGGAGGCAGTTCACTGCACAAGAGGGAAGGACCAAGCATTTTTATTGGGTTAGCTTTTCTCCGCCATCTATTCTCTTCTCTCCCCACATTTTCCTTGTCCATTCTTGAAGGTTCTCATGTCAGGGATGGGGAGGGATGGAATATGGAAGGACTGTCAGCTTCATTTTCTTGCCAATCCATTCCTCGCCTCCCCACCCCCTACAAATCCCACAATTTTCCATTCCCTGACCCCAACTAACCCACTTGGGTAATAGTCCAGACACATGCATTTTCATCCACAGTATTCAGAGTCACACTTGCTAGGCCATACCCACAGAATCACCCAGCAGTGCCATTGGCCCCTCCCTCACCCCTCCCTTCCCTGAAGCAAGCACTCACAGGCCCCTGCTGCCCAGGCAGCCCCTGACCTAAACTCATAGCCTGCCCTCCTGGGGAGGTGCTGAGCTCAGGGGTGACCTGGGGTGGGCTGCAGGACATCTGGATGTGGAGGGACTGAGGAGGGGGGTGTGGGGGGCCCAGGTCCTCCCCTTTACCCCCAAAAGCAGGACATCCAGGGAGCAGGAGAAAAATAGGCCAAATTGTGGGTGTGGGGAGGGGGAATTACTGAACAGGCCAGAATGGGACAAGCAGCAATGAGAAGTAGGCAACACCCCCTCCCTGCCCTGCCAAATGCCAAGGGATGAACTTGCCAAAGATCAAAATACAGGCATGAAACTGGAGCAGAGGTCAAGCTGAAGGGACAGTTCTCCCCTGGACCACAGAAAGCCAGCACCAACTGGGATTACCTGCCAGCCACTCATCTCAGGCAGCCTGGCCCTCATTGCACAACTGGGGCTCAGAGTCAAGTCAGCCCTGCACAGGAAAGCCCAAGGGCCTGAGACCTGCCCCTTCCCCAGAGCCTGAATACAAAGGCTGGCACTGTTCACTGAGTACACTGTCTTGGGTCTGCCTGTCCCCGCTGGACAGCGGGGTCCTGTAGCTCCAATTCACAAGGGCAACTGTAACACACATCTTAAAAGCAATTTTCTCTTCAGACCCAAATCCCAGCCAGGCCAGTGAGACCTGTCTCCAGCTAGGGCCTTGCACAAACTTTCCTTCTGACACTTCAAACAATATCAACCCAAACTCTCCCTTGCCCCTTCAAGAACCAGGGCACAACATTTATTAAAATCTGATTATGACCTTTCTAGTGTTTTACATGCAATAACTTCATCTACTCTATCCCCAATCTTATAATGGAGGCCTTCTCATGCCCATTTTACAGACAAGGAAACTGATTTTTGGAAAGGTTACACAATCACTAGGGGCAGAGCTCTGGTCTTAAGCCCAGATGTGTCTTGTTCCAGAGCTTTCCACCCTACCTGTGATCTTCAAAACATTTTGATCACATATTTTGTGCCAGGCCTTGTGTTAGGCTTGCAAAGATAAATTAGACACTCTCTGCCCTTGGGGAATTCATAGGCTAGTTGGGGGGTGGGGGTGGGGACAGTGCAATACATGGGATAGGGACACTGAATACCCTTCAGAAAATCTTGATTATCATTGCCCTCCCACCCCACCCCTACTATTTTAGCCCCTCTGATTTCTTCTCAAAAGATTAGTCTTCTTGTCCCTCCTTACGCACTAGCTGCTAGCTTCCCTCTCATGCCTGTCTTTTTCCCCTGTCATCAGGGTCTGCACCCATGCACGTGGCAGGGATCCTGGTACCCTGCTTCCCTAGAAAGGCTGCCTTGGTGGTTAGATGTCCTTGGCCTCTGGGGCCCAGGAAAGGAGTGAGAGCCTGAGCGCGGCCCCAGGCTTCCTCAGCTGGGAAATGGGCACAGGGGCCTGGGACACTGAGCAGGCTGGTAGGCCCTAGCAAGGTTTTTATTGAAGCCTGTTAAAGGGCTTCGGGCTTCTTCTGATGAAAGGCGCTTAAGTACATCTGGTTTTGATTACAAGGGAGGAGAAAGCCAGGCGGTCTCTCGGGGGTTGGACCAGTCATTTGGCTCTGCCTTCCTCGGGGCAGAGCCGACTGCTGGTGAGGCCAGGAGGCCAGGTGTGGGGGGCAGGCAGGAAGCAAAGCCAGTACAAAATCCTCCAACTCTCCAAGGCTCCTGACCCCAGCCCTTGGCTCTGCCAGGTGGGACACCAAGAAACGGCATGGTAGCTCAGAGATGCCAGACTACTTTGAGAAAGTCAAGCTCAGAGTGGCTGCTGCTGCTCACTGCTGACCCACAGCTCTTCACTGATCTCCACCCCTTCATCTCCAAAATATCCTTCCAAGAATCCTGACCCTCCAACAACCTTCCCTACTGCTCTTCTCCCTCGGGCAAAGTTAAAATAGGCTTCCTCTGCCTCAAGGGTTTCTGAAAGTGATGAAAAGTAAGAAAATGCAGACTTAAAAGTTAAAAAGCTCTCAACGGTTTTTTTTTTCTCCAACTAGTCGGGTATCATTTTCCATAAAACAGACATCGTTAAAGCTTCCACATCACTGTAACTGACAACCATGCTGAATTAAAGGAAGAGATTAATATTAAAATAAGGTGGCTATCTAGGAACGTCATCAGGGAGTCTGGAGCAGCTCAGCGTCCTGCACTGGCCCCCTGCGCGGGAATCCACGTGGGCACAAAGAGCTCTCGGGGGATCGGATGGGTTAAACACAGCCCGCCTTTCTACAAACGAAAATGCATTTTCTTATTCCCGCCCTGATTTAATCCTGCTGCGTGTTGTTATTGTCAAGTCTCTTCGCACCAACGTTTCTAAAAGGAAAACCCGTGGGTCTGCGCCGCCCTTCGCCGCCTGCTCAGCTTTTATTGTGCATGCATCCTGGTCTGTCTGAGTGGATACAGCACGTCGTGACCGCCTCGCAGGCGCGCACGGACACCCTCGGATTGGCATTTCGATAAGAGCTGGGCGCATTGTCTCAGCGGCCACACACACACACACACACACACACACACACACACACACACACACACACACACACAATAAAGGGCTACGGACCCCTGGCCAACCCTCCTGGCAACCCATAATTAGAGATGACCTTTGCGAAAGGCAATTAAAATATGGTAATGATCGATGAGCTAGCCCCTTTCCAAAAAAGAAGCTACACAGATGTTGGCTTCAGGAGGCTCCACCTGGCCCGGCCAGGAGGCCGCCTTCAGCTCATGAATGAACTCCTTCTCCCAGGAACCTTCGATTGCCCGCTACCTACGCGAGCGCTGGCTCCCCTCCTCCCTCTCCCCTCCCCCACTAGTGCTCCGGCAGGCAGGAGCTTGCTGGCGGAGGCGGCCGGGCTTTGTCATCGGAACGAACACACAGACACGCACACGCGCGCACCCGGCCACCACGGGACCGCGGTGGCCACTGCACCGAGTCCTTCCTCCCCACGGTTCCCTCCTCGCCCCCTTTATAAGACCTCGTCCAAACCCCTTTTTCTGTCCTTTATGTGTATGGTCCTTTTAATCCAGGAGTTGGGAAAGCATTTTAGGGGGGCCTCCCGCGGGGCGCGGGACCGCCGGACTCGAATAAGACCTGTGGGCAACTGGCCTTTGTTCTGCCCTTTGCGGGGTCCTGAGGGCAGAAAAACCTCTGTTGCACTGGGGCCCACCCGCGAATTGGCGTCAGCTGACACCAGCACCCCCCACCCCTCACCAAACCGAAACGTGAAATCCCCTCTGGAGTTCAGTCTGGACTTTGTCGGGGTGAGGGGAGGGAGTGTGGGCATCGCCTCGGGGAGGGTCTCCTAGCCCACAAGTGGCTCTTCTCATACAGACAAATATGCAGTGTCATTACGGTGGCTCCTGTTGCTCGAGGCCCCGGGGGTGCTCTGGTGGCGCGTGTGCCCCCCACCCCTACACCACGCGGAGGGAGAGAGGGGGGCCCAGGGACTGGGGTTCCCCGGGAGGCTGCCTGGAGGAGATGCCACGTCCAGCCCTCTTGCACCTCCCGGATGCCTGTGGGACCGCGAGCACGGAGCCAGGGCGGCCTCTCGCCTTTCATTACTGGGCCTACGAAAGCAGCAGCCCAGGCAAATATGTAGCTATTAAAATTAATCGCCCTGCGTTGTCAGCTGAACATAATGCAAATTATTTATGGGCTGTCTGCGCAATATTTATCATCGTGCAGGCTCCAGGCGCTTCGTGCCTCTGGGCCTCCCCCGCCCACCCCGGCCCTCTCAGGGCGAAGCTGCGCGCTGGCAGCGGCGGCCAGAGGGCTCCGAGCACCGGAATGGGATTCTGAGGGCGAGGCCACGCACTAAGCTGCTTTCCAGTCCCAGAGCCTCACTTTGGTTTGTCATTCATCCCACACTTGTCGGCCTACTACGTGTCAAATTAGGAGGTCTGCGAAACGGAGCGGGGCGAGGGCGGGAGGAGGGAGGGTAAAAATCAATTTTGAAAAATCGGAACCAGACCAGCTCAGGTCCTAGGGGCGATGCAGGAGGGGGCACCTTGGCTGCCCAAGTGAATTTGCCGTGGCTCAAGCCTGTCCTCCACCCTGGGAAAACCATGCTTGCGGAAGGTGGATTCGCACTTAGAGAAACTGAGAGCATCACCCGAGGTGCCCCACAGATCTGAGTACCACACTGCCAACTAGAACCGGAATTTGGTGTCCTACAAGCCTCAAAACTTGTTTGCAGCTCGCAGATAAAAGATTAACGGCTAATTGTCGAAATCAGCCAGCCATTTAGTTTATCACTGCTGGGGGCCGCGTGGTATTCGCTGCACTTTTTATATGTAAAAAACAGCATTCGTACCGCCGAAGCAGCTTTTGTGTGGCTTTTGTTTCTCTTTCAAATACCGTGTTTTAAAAAACAGCAGCAACACGCCACCCCACCCCCTCTCCAACCGAGCCTTCTCATTTAAAAAAAAAAAAAAAGCCCAGGAGGAGAAATAATCTATAGGACAATCCCCCCCTACTGGTCGGCGCCGGTGTTAGGGCTTTTTACGCAGATCGAGTCGCCCTCAGCTGCAGAGGTAAACAGGCTTTCTGCACCGCTGCTAAATGAATCACGGGGAAGAAGGGGGACTGCGGGGCGGGGGTGGGCCTCGGGATTCCGGCTCGGTGCCAAGGAGGGGAGGGCGCAGCACGAGGGGCAGTGGGGTGGGAGCGAACAGAGTCTGCCCGGAAGCCTCAGGGCCAGGAAGGTCCGAGGGTGTCCAGCCAGAGGCCTGCGTTCGCAATCTGCGAGGCAGGGTGAAGGCGCAGCCTGGGCCTCTATCCCCAACGCTCCTGGGCGCCACCTGGGGCGGGTCACGCTTCCGTGAGTCCATCTGCGGGGAAGGAGGTCTTGGGACACTTCCTCCCACACGCAGTTTTAGTAGCTCTGGGCCTTCACGACGCAGAGGCAGGCCTACATCTTTCTTCTGATGTGCATTTTAAGCAAATTATTGACCTTCGTCATTGTCCCCACCCTGACAGCCAACGTCACTTCGCACTTAGCTGACCAAGCCTGAGTCAGGGCCTGCTTCCAGGGTCCTGGGGGTTGGAATGGCTATCTATGGCATCTGCTCTCCAGACTAACAGAAAGGTACTTCAAATTTATATTCTTCATCTGGTTTCCTTTTTAAAATGTGGTTTGACCCAATTTGGAGGTCCATTTTCTTTCCCTTTAACGCCCAACTTTTGACAGGGAGTTTTCTTAGAACATTCCAAAGATTCTCCCATTACTTCAGAAACTTAACTTGGAGTGATGTAAAAGAAAAGGAGGTTCAAAAGATTAAGTTGCTCTTGGATTCCCTTTATCTCCTACACTCCTGCATGGCTTTGAGGAAGGGCTGGTTTTCACTTTGTTTTGTTTTAAATTGGCAAGTCACTGTGTTTTCTAGGGTGAGACTGAACATTAACCACAGTAAAGTGCAGGGGTCATGTTCCATTTACAAAATGCTTTAACACTTTGGTCCTCAGAATCCCACCTGAGAGGGGCAGGTAAGTGTTCTTGTTCCCATTGTAGAGATGAGGGGGATGAGCACCTCCTCCCTCCAAGTTTCAGGAATCTAGTCCTCCTCATTGAACTGGGGCGAGAGCCCACTGAAACTTGCCTGCTCCTTCCTGCATCCACCCTCCTCCATCTTAATGTCATTTGTAAATGCTACATCCTTTTCTGAGATGTATCTACTGGGGCCCAGGCCACCATCCGGGTTGAAGGCAGCCCCCACCACCCACATTTTAGGCAGCTTCTTCCACAGCCTGCAAACCGCACAGGAGGCTCAGAGTCTCTTACAACGGTCTGTTTACTCACTTCCCTCCAGCGGATCAATGTAGACACCAGGACCACGAGAACAATTTAAGTGTTTCTGCAGAAAGACCCTCTGTCCTCACCGGAAGTGTTTTATGGACCTGTGAGCCGAGTTAATCCCAGGAGGGGCGGCAGGATTAGTCCCTGGGTGGGTGGGGGATTCCTGTGTTAAGGTTTTAATCCCTTAAGAGATGGGGGTCGGAGTGGCTTCAGCAATGTGTGCCCCATCCTCATTAAACTCCCAGATTTGGGCCGAGGCAGATGGAAATTGAGGCATGTGTCTCTGGACCCCCAAAGCCTCGATCTTCCACAAGACATGGTGTAGGGGGGGTGAGGGCGCCCCGCGTAGATGCATCCTGGGAGATAAGTATGGATATGGAGTGCGAATGGAGAGCGCAGTTGTGTGAGCCTTTCCCTAGGTTTTATTCTTCCAATCCTGCGGAAAGGAGGAGAGCCGCAACCCGGGGAGGGAGCGGAAAGAAACACTTAATCACCGGCGTCTCGCTGCTCGTCACGCGAAGATGGCAGCGGCTCCCCTGGGTTTCAAGGTTCCGGGAAAGGCGCGTGTTCTGCCTGGAGGCGCGCGGGCTGCTGCGCTCCCTCCCTTGGTTGGGCAGCCAGCCCGAGCTCCCCAGCCCCTCTCAACGCCGGCAAGTGTGGCTAGGCTGGCCAGTGCCCCTCTGCGGACCACGGCGGTGGCGAGGGCAGCTTGTTCCATGGGTCTTCGCAAGCTAAAAGTAAAGGCTCGAGGAGGTGATCATCCAGCGCTGCCTACGAACACGAGCACCCCCCTCCCCCGGCTCCGTACTGCCAACACACCCACATTAGGTCCAAGCACGCAGGGTGACAAGCTGTGGCCAATACAAGATGTGCCGACTTAACTCCTGCTAGCTGTGGCCGGTGGCCGACCCAGCCTTTGCGGTAGAGGCGATTTATCACCACCTAGATACTCGCAGGCCCCACAGTCTGACCCTCCCCTTTGACCCAGGCCATCAAGAAACACTGGGCTCACAGGTCTCTGCCAGCCGAGGCCACTTCCCGGAGGGGAGGAAGCAGTGGAATCCCCAGGGGTGCCAGCTTGCACAGGGACTCTGGGGAGCAGGATGGCAGCGCGGGCCGCACCACCCTGACTCTTCCCCAGCGCCGTGTAGCGCACAATCGCCTCAGGCTTCCGAAACGCCCGAAGGCGGGGTGGGCGGGGGTGCGGGTGGGGGGTGGGAAGCGGGCTGCACGCTAGGAACACGTGTGTGTGTGTCCGTCCTGTACGAGTAACCAAGAACCAGCGATCCCAACCGGAGCTAACTAGCTGGCCTCTCCAGCGTCCCCACCGCGGGGCTCCGTGCTCAGGGCTGGCGGCTCAAGCGGAGAGGAGCCCGCAGCTGCAGAAGGCGCTGCCGGGCGTCGGGCCAGCTCTTCGAGAGGAGCCCGGGGGCGCATCCGGAGCCCAGGGACCGGTGTGACCCAGCTGCTCCCGCAAGCGGCCGTTTAGCTCCGCCTCCCGGGACCACTGACACTCGTCGATAAGGAGTTCCTTGGCAATCGGCTGTCCCCAGCCCCCAGTCACCTCCGGCGGACGTGACCGCCGGATGCTATGCGGTGAGGTGGGGGCGAGAGGCCTTTGCACTGCCTTCCCTGACCCCTTCTCTGCTGCGGAGCCACAATAACATGCTTCTTCTGTACGATGCTCCGTAAGTTTCTTTTGCAAAATAAAGGGGAAATTTTTAACTTTGGAAGGTCTGTGTGTGTGTGTGAGGCAGTCCTCTCCAAATACCCCACATAGCTTGCCTTTACTACACAACACTGGAGCTGTTAACACAGCCCTACTTCCCTCCTCACCCTGTTCTATCCCAAGCTGTGCAGTTTGGGGCAAGCTGCTTAATAGTCTGGGCCTCAGTGTCCTCATCTGTAAAATGAGGCCCACAATAATAGTGTCTAACTCATAGGGTTGCTTGAGGATGAATTAATACATAAAGAGCCTAGAACACTGCCTCGCATACAGTGCTACAATGTGCCCTTAGGAGTTTGGATGGGGAGAAGATAAGAAAACCGTCCAGGTTTAAGTTTTTGGAGGCCAATATGGAGTCAAGTTTGGGCAGGGTGGAAGGGCACTATCGCCCACAAAAAGAAGTTAAGGAAAAACGGGCTCACAGTCTCCATTAGACTTTTTCTTAAAGGTCTGCCAGTGTGGTACTGATGTGGAAGGGAACGTGGGCTTTAATGGTGCTCATTTAGACTGGATTAATGGGAAGCTCCTGCCAGGGCTCAGGCACCATTACCCACACTCTCCCTGAGGCCTTGGGCACACTTTTTGATGGCTCGAGGCCATCTCCTATATATAAATCAGTTTTTGGAGTGAAATCTACATCCTCTGGGACTAGAGTTTAACACTGGTCTGGGGCCTGCATGTGGAAGGCCTAGTCCCTGAGCTGTTGGTGGGCCTCATTTTAGGGACACACAGATGTACTACTACTTATGTAAATAGACTACATCAGATTTCTAATTTCAAAAAGCTTCCCATTTCCTTTGAAATGGGGTCTCCTGTGCAATGGGGCCTGAAGAGGCCTCGGCACCACTCGCTTCTGGCCTGTCCTGCCCAAGGTCACTCATAATTCATTAGGTGGGACAGCCTTTTTTCCTTTTCAGAAACGACACAAATGGCCTTTCCCTTACGTGGCTGCCGGCGTTTGCTTAATCACTGAAATGTGCTGGCGGTGCGCGCTCGCTGTCAGTTGATCCTTATCAGAACTGTGCGTGCCAGGCTGCCAGCCCCGCGAAAAAACAAAGACACGGGCGCCTCCAGGTTTGCTCCGGAAGCCCTGGTCACCTCCGGGACTTCCCCTTCACTGCCTCCTGCCCCCAAGACTACGCAGGGCAGGCTCCGGAACAAACCCGCAGCCCTAAGTCAGAATTCCAGTTCTCGAGCGCCACCCGGAGAGTTCACATTTCCCCTCCTCAGAGACGGAGTGGTGCGCCAGCGAGACTCCGAGGATGGCGGCAGCACCCGGGGTGGGGAGGCCTCCCCGAACTCAGGAGCACGGAAGCAGGAAAAGAAAAAGCCGAGAGGAAAACGTGGACTACGAAAGCAAGAGACCAGGGCCATCTACTACAAAGTACAAACAATCCCCAGGCAGGAGTTTGAAAGGAGTAAGTAACCCCCAAATAGAACCACAACTAAAATAAACCTCCTTTTAGGGTTAATGTTAAAAGTCCTCGAAGGTGGAGTGGAAAGGGGACTGCGCCTTCTTAGGACACACTGGTAGTGTCAAGATGCATCGTGCTCACCCAGCACCTCCTGCACACACGTTGAATACCAGGCAGAGAGAAGGTCCTCATCTACGATTTCACTAGTTCTCACAGTATTCATAACTGACTCAACGTGTACTTGATTTAAAAAAAAAGATTGATCTTGCTTGAAAGATACATGGACAACCTGTATTTAGATGGGCAGCTGTCTGACCACATTTGTCTGATCTCTCTAAGAATCCACGTTTTCTGCTTAGGAAGGGGCAGGCGGCCCTCGTGGCTCCTCCTTCGGCGGTTTCCTGGCGAGGCGCCCATCCTCCCCAAGCACGGGGAACGGAGGCGGCCACATTAATAGTAGCGGGGAGCCTGCTCTGACCTATACTGTCATTTTTTCCATCGGTCAGAATTGGGCGGGTGGGGGGTGCTTCTCCTCCGAGGAGCTCTGCACGGATCATTGGGTTTTCCCCGGCGAACTTAACACGGAGGCAAAAGGGGCAGATGGAAACCAGGCCTCGGCTGGCCCGGCGCGCGTAAGCGCCTCGCTTGGCAGCTCGACGCAAAGCCAGGGCTGGATTTTCTCGGCCCGGGCGCAGCGGCCTCCCGGTGCCGGCGCGATCCTCTTTCCCTCGGGTTGAGAGCAAACGTGCTCGCCTAATTCCGCCCTGGAGACAGCAGCTGTGCGGCGAGAGTGGCGGTGGTGGAGGGAAACACGCAACTTTTCCAACAGAAAGTGTACGCGTACAGGAGAGATGAAGGCCCACCCCAATTCTGTGCACGTACCGACACAGCATCTAATCAGTGTCACTGCCAGGAATACGCTTCCGCGGCGGGCGACACCCCCGCCAACCTGCAGGAGGGAGGGGGATGCAAATGGCGTCTCGCGTCGTCCCAGACTCTGCACAGCTTAGGCTGCTGGGACTCCGAGCAGATGTCGCAGCGTGCCAAGCGCCACCACTCTGGAGTCGAAAACACGCTGCGCGCCCCTCTCATGCCGGGGTTTCGGGAAAAGGAACTAACACCACTCCCCTTTCCTAGGCCATTCCCCCACCCCCACCTCCGGAAGAGCTGCCCTTCCCCGACAGGGTTGCGGGAGGAGGGGGCGCGGGAAACTTTGGGAGACAACTGTTCCGCGCCTTCCCCGCGTGGCGCCAGAGCCGAACGAGGGTGGGTTTCCGGTCCGAGGCCTGACCACATACCACCCCCCCGCCGCACTCTTCCAGACCTCCGACCTAAAACTCGTGGACTATGGTGGGCATTCGGGCCACTCTGGGAGGACACCAAAGTCAAGCGTCCTCAAGGGCTCTGGCCGGTGACCAAGTTTGAGTCCTTTCCCTCCCACGATGGAGTAGCGCGCGCCACCTTGGGGAAGCGTGAGACTCCTCACCCCCGGCCACGAGGTCACTCCTGTCTTCCAGGTGGGGCCCTTGGTTTCTCTACAGTACCTTCTCCTGCTCTTCGGCCCCCACATCCCCGGGGAGCCCCCAGAAGTGGCCCGCACCCTCCCTCCCGGGGTGTGTGTGTGTCGTGTACACCAAGGCTCCAGTCCTCACCCTCCGCGGAGCCATCTCGACAGCTCACCCTCGACCCGGCTTCGGCAGATCCCCGCCCGGAGCTGCCGTACGATACGCAGCCTCCCCCAAGCATAATAGGACGCCCCTGGGATGCAGGCAGGTATGGCGGTTCCGGTTGTTCCGGGATTTGCGTGCAAGACGAAAACAAGGCCAGTAATTACAAGAGCGGCGCCTCCATTCTCGGCGTTCAGACGCCCGCGCAGTCTCCGCGTTGGTCCCGCTATCGCCGCTCTGGCCTGGGGGGCCCATTTCCGTACCCCCACGCCACCCCCAGCAATTCCCCATCTCGCCCGTGCTGCACCACGCGGAGCTCTAAGCACCTTGGCTCCCACCCCAACCCCTCCATAACTCGAGTGCCTCCCTCGCCCCGGGCTCGGGGCGCTGAGAGTGAGCAGCGCCCCGAGTACGCTGGTTCCACCCTCGGCTGCGAAAGCCGCCGCCCCGCGCCACCCCCGCCCGGCCCGGCCCTGTCCCAGCCCGGCTCCCCCGCCAGCTGCGCCGCCACCGCCGCACGTGACCCGCCCCCGTCGCGGCTTCCGCTGAGCTGCCTGTTCCGGAGCACAAACAATTTCTGCTCTGACGCGGGGTCTCTCGGGCCCTGGCGTCCTCTCTTCCCTGCCCACCCCCTTCCGGGTACGAGAACTCAAAACAACTCTCTGACCTTCGGGCCGACCAGCTCCGGCTTCCACAGACTCCCGCATTCCGTTCAAACCCGGCAGCGGCAGCTTCTAAGATTTCACTCTGCGCTGGGCTGGGGGGGAGGGAGTGATTTCTCCAGGAGGGGGTGTCTCAGATCTGAAGAGCTACTTCACGCTCCTTCCTCTCCTCCGAAGTGAGTTTTTAGACTACTCAGAGGTCCTGGGGAAAAGCGAGGCTCAAAAAGAAATCCCCTCCCCCCGCCCCACGCAGATGCCGCCTTGACTAGTGTCTGACCGATTTCCAGGGTCACGGCCCAGCAGCAGAGGGCCTGGCCAGCCTCGGAAATACCACCAAGCTGTGGACTCTGGCACCGAAAGAGCTGGGCTGGGGTGGAGGGGATGGCATTAAATAATAGTAGTTCCCACTCCCGTGCTCTGTACTGACTACTTCACAAGTCCTCCAACTTTCAGGTCAAGAAACTGAGGCAGGGAGAAAGATCGGTTAAATAACTCGCTCAGTCACCTAGCTAGTTAAATGACTTAGTCACTTAAGTCTTAGTGGGAATTTGAACCCAGGTCTCCCAGAGTCCAGAGTGGTTAAATATTATGCTTATAGTGCTCAGGATTCACAGTACAGATCCTTCTACAAAGCTTAGTGTTCGCTTGAGGGCTATATTGCGTGTTGCATTGCGGCTGACGCATAGTGGGCACTCAATAGATATCGGTGGAATGAATGGGCATTTGATTAAATGATTGACAGAATCATTGATGACAAGTGGTTTTAGAGAAAACAGCCTCAACCGTTGGTCCTTCTAAGTGGATTGTTTTACTTTAATAAAATCTCTAGCATCTCTAGCTGTTACTTTTAATGTTTGCAGATAACAGGAAACGCCTATTCAAAATGCGTATTAACTTCCCACCTCTACTCCCCCCTTGCCCCCAGCCAATCAGCATGGCAGCACTTGAACTTGCTGAGGCACATACCCAAAGGAGCTTTTTTTTTAAAGATTTTATTTATTTATTTATTTATTTATTTATTTATTTATTTATTATTAGAGAGAGGGGAAGGGAGGGAGACAGGGAGAGAAACAGCAATGTATGGTTGCTCCCCACATGGCCCTCACTGGGGACCCGGCCGGCAACCCAGGCATGTGCCCTGACTAGGAATCCAACGGGGACCCTTTG
>PVJI01022896.1:0-24482 GCA_004026765.1 Micronycteris hirsuta
GTTGGCCACATGCTAAGCTTAAAATTACGTGTTCACTTATTGTAGGAAGAGAGTAGATATCTGTGACATCTAAAAGTCTCTGCTCTAAGTGGGACGTCTGTCTTACACTCAAGTGGCATAGCTCAGTCAAGCTTCTCAGTGACCATTCTCTCCCAGGCTTCTGCTCACACAATAAGAAACCACAGATTCTGCTTGAGCAATGTGCCACAGTGGAAAAAACACCTAATTCCCTACTTTACAGATGTGGAAACTGGCTTTGCCTCTGGGAACCACCCTGAAATCTAAGTGTGGGCCCCTAAAGGCCCTATCCGTAACATGTAACTCTGCTGCTCCAGCCATGGCTGATTCAGCCAAAAGATTCTTCAGGATTTGTCAAATTGGAAACAAGAAAACAGAGCCAGTTCCTCTCTGGCAGTGAAGCTGTAAGATGTGCAAAGCAGGGACTGCTGGCAGCTATGTTTCCTGCTTCATGGAAGAAGCGGGACTGAGAATGATGCCAACATAGAAAGAAAGGTACAGAGAGAGTAATTCCAGGCCGTGTTTGAGTTCCTGGAGCCCAGTTGTCCTTGAACTTCCCAAAGTTACATGGGATAACTTGACATCCTGACAATAAACTTTCCATTTTGACAATGTCCTTGAAACCAAGTTTCTGGTTCTTTCAACGAAGAGGCCTAACTATTAGATGGAGAAGGGTTTCTCAGAGGAGGTAATCTTTAAGTTCTGAGGATAATTAGAAATCATTGACTAAATAGTCCACGTGTGGAAGAAATCTTCCAGTTCTGTGAGGCTGGAGAATGTTTTTGGGATCACAGAGCTCCACATACTCCCCCACAGTAGGGCTCACTGTGTCCCAGGAAAGTGGGCAACTGAGAAGGGATGTTCTCTTGCTGTTCACCGCAAAGCCACCCTATGGATGGGTGAGCTGTGTGACCAGGCCCCAGTTACCATTCTGCACATCTGCCAGGTAGTGCACGCCTTAGGGCCTCTTTTCCCAACCCTTAAATAAAACGATGGTTGTTGCTGCTGTAAATTTCAGTGCTGACAGAGCTTCAGTGGCTGAGCGCAGCTGTGGGAATTTCACTGTTGGTATGTGTTCAACGTTCATTCACTCATTCTCCAGATATTTATTGAGCATCTACTATAAACCAGACAACGTGTTTGAAATACACTGTTAACAAGACAAAGAAGCTCCTTAACCCAAGGAACTTACAGTCAAGTATAAAAGGCAAATATTAAATCAAACATTCCCATAAATAAATCATCACAGACTATGATACATGCTGTGAAAGAAAAGTTACAGCAAGCTATGACAGGGGCCTTGATATGTTCTCAGACAGTGCATGGAAAAGGCATTGAGTTAAGTTTTGAAAGACAAATAGGAGTCACCTAGGAAAGGGATGGCAGTGGTGGAAGGGTGGCGTGACGCCGTCCCAACAGGGGACGAGTGTATGCAAAGACCCCAGGGCAGCAGAGGGTACAGAGCATATGAGGACGTGCGCGAAGACCAGAGTGGCTAACCACAGGCAGCAAATAGGAGGGTAGCCCAAGATGAAATGGGAGAGGGCAGAGAGTAAGGACTTTGGCCTTTATTCTCAGAAATGGGACGCCATTTGAGATTTTTAAGCAGGGGACCGACGCGGTAAGATTTGTACAATTATTCACAGTGCTCTGTGGAGAACGAACTGGAGGACTAGAGACGAAGTGGAAAGACCAGCATGGGAGATAAGGAGGGTGAGGAAGAGAAAAGGAGAGAGAACATGCAACCCTGTAGACGGGGAGGTGGTACAGTAGAGATTAAGAGCATGGGCTCTGAATCAAACTGCCCGCCTTGGTGTCCTGGCTTTGCCAGTTACTCTATGACTTCCGCAAATTACCTAAGCTCTCTCAGCTTCCTCACCTCTACCATGGGTTAGTATCTGTCTACCTCCTAGGTTGTTTGAGGATTAAACAACGAATGCATCTAAAGTACTTAAAATAGTACCTGGCACACAGTAACTTTTCATTCAATGTTGTGACCCAAGGCGACACAGCTACTACATAAAAACAGGGAAGTACTGAATTGCTGATTGCAGTTGGTGGGCCGGGCCGGGCCCTGAGCCTCATTCACTTGTCCACCCCATCATCACCTTGTCCTAGTCCAACCCACACAGTCCTAAACTCTAGGACTTCACTGATGCCCTCTCTGCCAAATACGGTTGGCTTCAGAGTTGTCCATCAAGAGCCCACCCGTCTCCTGGGCCCTGTGTGAAAAAATGGGGTGACAGCAGCTGACCAGTTTAAGAGTTCTAGCATGCACGGCCACTCTTGATTTTATTTAAGTTACGACTAGAACCACAGGGGCTGTTGCCTCTCACACTTCATTTAAAAAAAAAAAAAAGACGAAGTTTAAACACTCTTCTGCTTGCTGATGTGTATATAAACTGTTTTTTAAAAACAGTGGGTAGCGGGGTGGGGAAGGCCACAAAATGGACAGGAACAGCCTTGAAGGAAATACAGATCTCAGGGTGGAACAGTTAACAGAAATGCCTTGGAAGGAACTCCTGAGAGTTTACGGTTGTCTTCCCCATCTGCCTGCTTTACTCTTTCTGCTCCCCTCTCTGCCCTTCCTGAGCCGTGATTCTGACCTGGTTTCAAGCACAGACTCCATCAGCACTGGGTTCTAACCTTCTACAGATTTGTCTGGGGACATCAACCACAGGCTCACCCCGGGAATAGCCCCCTGGGGCCTACTGGCTGTAGCTTTGCAGGGACACTGGGAGGTGAGGATGGGGTCTGTGAACCAACAACCAAGCCAGCTCTTCCAGAATCAGGTCACAACGAGAGATACTTGGACTACTTTGTGCCAAACACCTGTTTCAGGCCATTCCCAACATTCCCGATGAGATACAACTCTGCAGTGACTCTGATTTACATCTATGGGACTATGGGATCACAAGGGCAAAAGGCCTCGTGTATCTGAAGACCAAGGTGATCCATGAAAACCCAAACTATCCCAGGACAAACGAGACCACCCAAAGGTCAAAAGACCTGGGAAGACTTGGGCCCTCCCCAGACAAGGTGGGCTGGTGGCCAGCATAGCCACAGAGGCAGCACGGGAAAACAGACAAGTGCTCTACTTAATATTGTAAAGACAATACTTGTTCTTTGAGAACAGGTGTAGGAGAAGGAAAGCTGGCAATTGGCCAATTGTCCCCAGCAACCGTGGAGATATCAGGTAACTTCCGTTCCAGACGGGGCAGAGCTGGTGGAACCATCTTCAGGGCAAAACAGCCACTCTCCGCCTCACCTCACTTGGCCAGGGCCAAGTTTGTGGATTGCAGCCGCTCCGTCTCCTGGCAGATGTTCTGCTCCACTGTGTCACACTCAGCTAGGAATGCCTGAAAGATCCACGCATGACAGTGAGGGCCCACCCAGAGCTAGCCAACCCCAAGGCTCTGCTCAGCCATTCTGGGAAACCCATGGGGGACTGACTCATGCTGAAACAGGCTGCGCAGGGACGGCCTAGGCTCCAAAGTAAGGAGAGGGAGAATGAGGGACACATAGGACCAGGGTTTCTGACCATGCTCTAGGCCCATAACCCCCAAAAGGGTGGTGACAACAGGAAGCCTTGACGCTGCAACTGTACAATTTCAGGGGGCACTGTACATATGAATGTGTCCGCCCCATCTGCTCTCCAGTGATCTTCCTTCCCAATTAGTTTAAATTCAAATATTCTGGGTTCATGCTGAATGCTGAGTAACAATAAAAAAAAAAAAGCTGCACACACTTCTATACCTTTCTTTGAACGGAAAAACACAGACACCAACATTTTATCCTTTGTAATGCTCTACCACGCAACTCACCTGAACCCTTTTCACCAAACCCTTCCTTTTCAGTCTACTGTCTTTGAAATTTTCTGGCAGAATCTATGGAAGAATAAGTTGACACATAAATAATTATTGTTGAAAATGACCTAAGAACACACCAGAAAAACCCAGAGTACACCAAATACAATAGGCCATGGATCACCAATGTGAATGAGACATGCATTCTCAGGAATCATTTCTGAGTCTATATCCTCCACCACCTTTCCATGGCTCTTGGCCTTATAAAAGCTCCCTTTGTTCTCAGTGTCTGGGCCACAGAAATGGATCTTTAACACACACTTTGTTCTTCCACTGCATGGATACTACGTTGTGGCCATACCACGAGCTCACTGTGGCAGGAAAAACACCTTCTGCACCTTCTTTACAACCTTCCTCACCCCTCACTGCCAAATCCCAAGCAGGGTAGCTCACCCTCAAGAATGAGGCATCAGCCCTGGCTGGTATGGCTCAGTGGATTGAGCGCCAGCCTGCAAACCAAAGGGTCACCAGTTCAATGCCCAGTCAGGGCACATGCCTGGGTGTGGGCCAGGTCCCCAGTAGGCGGTGCGTGAGAGGCAACCACACACTGATGTTTCTCTCTCTTTCTCCCTCCCTTCCCCTCTGTCTAAAAAAAAGGAAAAAAAAAAAAAAAAGAATGAGGTATCAGGCTAGAAATATCATTATCGTCATCTGTAAAAGGGAACATGGCATCAATGATTCCCAACAGCCTCACAAGAACTGGGTCTGACTGAATTCTGTATACGTAATGAGCTAAGCAGAATATCAGTAATATAAGTATTAGAAAGTGAAGCCTATGTTTCTCTGACCAAGAGACTATGGACCATTTGGATCCCAGCTCCATGAGGATTAGGTGCTACCAGCATACATTAATAAAAACGACAAAAGCCCTGCGTTGGTGGGATGTGGGTGCCTAGAAATCAGGAACTGTCTTTTCCTTCTGCGCATTCACCCGGGACCTAGCCGTGCCTGGCACATCGCAGGAGCTCGATACCCTCAGTGAGGCTGCGTTACTGAAAGAGTGAAACTGACCAAAATATAGTCAAAGGAAACTAGTTTTTCTCAGATGAATATTTACTTACTAGTGTGTCAATCTCCTCCAAGATCTTCATAAACTGCTCGATTGTGGCTTTTACTCTCTTATTGAGTTTGCAGAGAGCTTCAGCTTGCAAATCCATGGCCAGAAAGCCCTGTGGAGAAATAATGCACTCTTGCAAGGGTTCCTTGAGGCTAATGGAAAACTCCAAGCTGAGGCACTGATGGAGCAGCCACACCCTGAATCCACATTCCCCCCAAAAGGCTGGGCCAGACCTCAGACCTGCAACTTCATCTCTTAGAAAAACCAGAAAAGCTGGCCCTGGGCCCCCTAAGCACTGTAACAGGCCACTCTATAATAACCTGCAAATGCCTCCTGAGCCCCAGCTCTGGTGAAGCCAGAAGAGTATACCTACACACAGGAGGCAGGCACGGTAAGAGCACAGGGTTTAGAGTCTGACAGCCCTGGACTTGAATTCTGCTGCCATTTACTCGTTTGTGATCTTGAGTAAGTTACTTAACCTATCTGTGCCTCAGTATCCTCATTTTGAAAATGAAGATTATGATACCCACACCCCCATAGGGTTACTGTGAGGACCAAGGGGAATATATGCGGACCCTTAATATAATTCTTGACATAGACGTGTGCTAACAAATGGCAGCACTTACATTATTTTTTTTTAAAGCTTTTATTTATTTATTTTTTGCAGAGGGGAAGGGAGGGAGATACATAGGGAGAAAAACATCAATGTGTGGTTGCCTCTCATGCGCCCCCCACTGGGGAACTGGCCCACAAGTCAGGCATGTGCCCTGACTGGGAATTGAACCGGCGACCCCTTGGTTCACAGGCCAGCACTCAATCCACTGAGCCACACCAGCGAGGGCATATTTTTATTAAATGGTCTGGCTGTTTATTCACATTGCTTGGCCAAATGGCCAGATAGCTGATGACAATAGCGATCTCTGGGGATGTTTATCAAAACTGAGAGTTATGGACGCAAATTTGACAACATGTAGTAAACGTTAGCCAAAAATTCCAACTCAAAGAATTTGTTCTACAAAAAATCAGAAATAGTCAAAAAAGATCTATGTCTAAGGATTTCAAAAAAGCATTACCCAAAATGGTAAAAGAATATTAAGTGATGAACAATAGAGAGTTGGTTAGGTAATAAACCATGCTACATTCACATGTGATGAAATGTCATGCAGGTTTTTAAAAGTATGATCTTTTTTTTGTTTGTTTTTGTTTTTAATATTTTATTCATTTATTTTTAGACAGAGGGGAAGGGAGGGAGATAGAGAAGGAAACAACAATGTGTGGTTGCTTATCATGTACCCCCTCACTGGGGACCCGGCCTGCAACCCAGGCATGTGCCCTGACTGGGAATCGAACCAGCCACCCTTTGGTTCGCGAGCGGGCACTCAATCCATTGAGCCATACCAGCCAGGGCAAGAAGAGTACGATCGTTTTTAATGAACAATTTACAAAGTATGCATAACGGCATACCGATTTGTTTTAAATACAGAAAAATAGATTCCAGGCTTTAGTAATGGCTGTCTTTGAGTTGGGGCACTATAGGTAATTTTTATTTTCCATATTAATGCCCATATATTTACTTAAAGATCACATACAATCAGCATGTATTACTTTTGTAATTAAAACACAAACATACATTCATTAAAGTTATAAAATGAGGTAAAAAACAAATGGCTTGGGACTGTTTCTAATCCTTATTGGTTTCAGTACTCCATCTCTAATATAAGAAATTGGCTCTGATTGGTGTGGCTCAGTGGATGGAGCACCGGCCTGGGAACCAAAGTGTTGCTAGTTCAATTCCTCATCAGGGCACATGCCTGGGTTGCCAGCTAGGTCCCCAGTAGGGGGCACGTGAGAGGCAACCACACATTGATGTTTCTCTCCCTCTCTTTCTCCTTCCCTTCCCCTCTGTAAAAATAAATAAATAAAATGTTTAAAAAAAAAGAAATTGAGTTGGATGACCACCCCCCAAGATCCAGTCAAGTTGGACCTTCTATGAATTAACAAAATGTTCTTTGCTTTGCTAAACATATTGTATCAGCCTAGACCAGCAATGTTCAACCTTTTCTTTTTTACCTCATAGCACACATAAACTAATCACTAAAATTCTGGCCCTGACTGGTGTGGCTCAGTTGGTTGGGCATTGTCCCACAAAGTAAAGAACCACACTGGTTCAATCCCTGGTCAGGACACATGCCTAGGTTTTGGGTTTGGTCCCTGGTCAGGTGTGTGTGAGAGGCAACCAATCAATATTTCTCTTCCTCTCTTTCTCCCTCCCTTCCCCTCTGTTAAATCAATAAATAAGTAAAAATGAAAAATAAAATGAAATTCTGTAGTATACACCAAGAAATTTATTTTTTTGCTAATCTGACCCAAAAAATAGGTATAATTTTGATTCATTCTCACCAGACAGCTATTGTTGTGTTGGCTGTTGCCATTTTTTATTTGACAAGCTAAGGGAAAAGAGGTCAGTGCCCCTGACTAAAGAGTCAGACATTGCAGGTTTTAAAAATTCTTGCAGCACAATGGTTGAAAATTGCTGGACTAGGCTGAGAGAGGTTACCCATTCCATTTCAGACAATACGTGACCCTAGCACAGCAGGAGCTCTCCCAGAAGCACAAATGGGTGCTGGCTGGGGTTTGAAAATAACAGTGATAACACTTACAAAGCACTTAGCATGTCTCAGGCTCAAACTACATTATTTAATCATCACAACAACCCTAAGAGGGGGGAACCATCATTTTTCCCCTTTTACAGATGAGGAACTTGAGACAAAGGTAGAGTTGCCCACAGTGACAGAGAAGGTAGAGCCAGGATCTGAACCCAAGGAGTCTGACTACAGAGCCTGCCCTTGTAACACACACTTGTATCTCCACAAGTTTCTTAGAGAAGATAAGCAAAGTCCACCCAGAGTCACCTGCTGGATTCCACTAAGCTCTTTATTCAGCTCTTCCAGTTGGTTAGCTATCTTCTCCACAGACTTCTCCAAATTTTTCAACTTCTTTAGTTCAACTTCTTCCTCCGGACTGTTCTAAAGTGTTTAAGAATAAAACACAAATAAAACAGAGGCCTGACCAGTGTGGCTCAGTTTGTTGGGCATCATCCCACAAGGCGAAAGGTTGCTGGTTGGATTCCTGGTCAGGGCACATGCCTGGGTTGCGGGCTTGGTCCCCAGTTAGGGGTGTGCAAGAGGCAACTGTTCGATGTTCCTCTCACATATCAAGGTTTCTTTCCCCTCTCTTTCCTCTCTAAAAATAAATTTTAAAAATCTTTTTTAAAAATAGAGTGTTTTAAGAATAAAATGAAGCCAGTAATCACCAAGACGAAAGAGTATCCCCTGTCAGGAAAAAAAAAGTCTGGCCCCAAAAGGGCTAAACCACTCACCAAAACAAAAGTCTTAACTCTGTTGCTTCTTGGAAAACAAGCCACAGGATACATATTAGGTTTTCTATCTACAAAGACTAGACTAGAGAGAGGGCATCTACAAAGACTCCAGACTAGAGAGAAGGCATTAGGTAAGTATCCAGGCAAGGCCCTGACAACCTGGATTCAGAGAATGGAGTCAGGCTCAACCTCAGCCTGGGGCTGATCATCAACAGCCAGTCTGCTCCCTGGAGGGTGAACGAATTACAGTGAACACCTGTGAAGAGTCCAGAATGGCTAGGTAGATGGAATTCTACTGTTCCTTTAAATAGAATTCCAAAATGTCATCAACCAACATGACAATGATGAATACTTTTATTGAGCATTCCCTCTATGCCAGGTACTATCTTGACCACTTCACCAATGTTATTGTTTTAAGCCTTACCAAAATCCAATGAGGTTGGTGGGTACTGTTTTAGATGGTGAAATTGAGGTTATTGTAATCTAAGGCCACACAGCCAAAAAGAAGTAGAGCTGAGACTTGAATCAGATTTGGCTCTACACACCCCAGGACAGCTCCACTCAGGGCTCCTACAGCTTCTTCCACCTCAACCTTTGGGTTCTGCCATTGCCCATCACTATTCTCCCTGACCCTTGAGCAAGAAATCTAGACTATTTCCTCTTCTCTCACCTAAACAATCGATAGCCAGAGCCAGCATCTTCCTGCTTTTACACTATTCCAAATTATTCACATTCTTTTTTGTGGCCAAATTCACAGTGCCAGTCTCCCAGCCGTTCCAAGTCTGGATTTTCTTGGCCTCTACTTTGCTAATCGCCCTCTTTCCACTCGGAGTCAGCCACCTCACTAAAAGTAAGAGAACTTCCTGTAACCAACAATTCCATTGTGTCACAATGCAGGACTGGCCAGGGCCCTCTCTCGTCACCCGTGAGGCTATTGTCCTCACCTGTCACCAATTGGCTCTTTTTCTCCCTCAATTCTTTAGTCTGAACCTTTCTTTCCAGCCAGAGTTTTTTCCCTTGTGGGAGACTTTAGAAAAAAGGGTGGTTAAAGGGAGAGAGCCTAAAACTTATATTTACTTTTTTTTTTTTAAGATTTTATTTTATTTTCAGAGAGAGGAGAAGGGAGGGAGAAAGAGCAATGTATGGTTGCCTCTCACATGGCCCTCACCGGGGACCTGGCCCGCAACCCAGGCATATGTCCCCACTGGGAATCGAACCGGGACCCTCTGGTTTCCAGCCCGCGCTCAATCCACTGAGCTACAACAGCCAGGCTTATATTTACTTTTTAAATCTACAGGTTTACTTTAACAAAATGTTCTCTTGCAAATCCCCTCCAAATGAGTAAGGCCTGTCTTAGGCATCTTTTAACCAGACTGAGACTGCACCACCAACATAAAAGCTGTGTTATTGAGGCAGCGCAGCTGTGCCTAACTTCAGAGCAGGAGCCCAAACCAACAGAAGCCAGAGGGCATAAGAACAACAAAACTGGTGACCCCATCAAACAAATGGAGATGACGTTTGTTTAGAGTGCTACACCGATGCAGAGTTTGGGTCCCCAATTTTGCCTGCTACACAGAAATATGCATAAAAGACCTTGGTCATCTGATTTGGTCGTATTCTGGTGGAAAAAGCAATTTACCTTTTTCCCAATTAACATGACCCGGCAACCATTTTGTAGTCCAAGTGCAGACAAAGGTTTCTCCATTTCCTTCAGAGATTTTCCTGAAAAGAAGAAAGTTATGACAGGTTGTAACAACTGTACAACACTGAAAACAGATTTCAGCAAGGAGATAGACAAGCGTTTTCACTAATGAGAAGATCATGACTTGGTGTAACCTTTTTAGAAGGGTCCTGACTCAGTAATTGCACTTCAGCTATTATCCTCAACAAATAACAGAACATGTGCCTGCAAAAGAACTGTTACATAAAATAATTTTCTTTAAAAAAAAAATTTTTATTTACCTATTTTCAGAGAGGGGGAAGGGAAAGGGTAAGAGAGGGAGAGAAACATTGATGTGTGAGAGAAACAAGAGAAATATCAATCTGTTGCTCTCTGCAGCCCACCAACTGGGGACCTGGCCTGCAACCCAGGCACGCAGCCTGACAGGGAATTGAACTGGTGACCTTTCGGTTCACAGGCCAGCACTCAGTCTACTGAGCCACACCCGCCAGTGCAAACACATAATTTTCAGTGCAACCTTATTCATAACAATAAGAAACTGGAAAGAACCACAAATTTAGGAGTAGGGGGCTGATAAACTACACTTCAGAACAACAGAGGACTTTGTAGGCATTGAAGTTCATTTTTTCAGCAAACTTCAAGGCCACAATAAACGTTAATGAACCAGTGTTTCCTGGGGAAAAAATTATAAAAACTGTATAATCAATATGATCCTAGTTTTGTTAATTAAAAACAAACAAATAAAAAAACAAACAAACCCAGAAACCATTGCCCTGGCTGGTGTGGCTCATCACTAGTAGGTTCTAGTGTCGTCCTGTAACCAAAAGGTTGCAGGTTTGATTCCCAGTCAGGGCACATACCTAGGTTGCGGGTTCAATCCCCAGTCAGAGCGCCAATCCCCAGTTCGGGGGCGTACAGGAGACAACCGACTGATGCTTCTCTCTTGCATCGTTGTTTCTCTCTCTCCCTCTCTCCCTTCCTCTCTCTCTAAAAGCACCAAAAAAAAAAAAAAAAAAAAAAAAAGTCCTCATGTGAGGATAAAAAATAACAATAACAAAAGCCCACAAACAATAACCTGCACTTCCAGATGCCAGAACAAACCAAAAAGCTGAATAGAAATAGCTGAAATGTTCTGAGGGGTTTTATCCAAGAGAACAGTTTCTTCTTTGTGCTTTCTCTATTTTGAAATGTGCCTTTATAATTTTAAAATGAAAAACAAAAACAAGGAGTTACACTGTGAAGTATAAATAAAAATGCCTTCCATCACTAAATACCTTATGATCGGCACTAAATGAGACAAATCTGGCCCCACCAGATACCAAAATAATGGGTTCCCATGGAATGGAAAGACAGAGTGTGGGGGTGTGCAGGGGTCAGGGCCTGCCACGGCCAGGCTCCTGGTAAGTTTGTTCGTTCAGCACCCTCTATGTCAGCACTGTGCGGAGGACTGGACACGCCACAGTATCTCTGCCCACAGAGTTTGCTATTCCAACAGAAAAATCAGATACCAAGCAACTCTGAAAACAATTATTTTAATAGTAATTTCAATACATGTTATGCCAAAGTGGTAGGGAGTGCTATGTGAACATACAATGGGAAGAGGATCTAACTCAGCCAGGGTAGACTGTCCAGGCGCTTCATCACAATGGTACAGTTTCTGCCCTATGAAGTCTTCTATTGTTCTAATGTGTCATTTATTAGCCCCTATTCCTTAATTTTTGGCTCTTCCCAGTTTCTTACTGTTATGAATTAGGTTACACTGAAAATTATTGTGTTTGCCTGGTCAGTGCAGCTCAGTGGATTGAGCACTTGCCTGCGAACCAAAAGGTCACCGGTTTGATTCCCTTTCAAAGCACATGCCTGGGTGGCAGGCCAGGTCTCAAGTTGGGGGCGTGTGAGAGGCAACTGATTGATTGTGATTGTCTCTCTCACACATTGATATTTCTCATCCTCTCTTTCTCCCTCCCTTCCCTTCTCTAAAAATAAATAAAATCTTAAGAAAAGACCTTTTCCCTAAAATTAAGAACAAGACAAGGATGTCTGCTTTAAAAAAAAAAAAGGTAAGATTCTGCCACCCTCATGTGACTTCAACTCTAATACATGCCCAAATGTTTGGAAGTATCCAGTACACAGTAGGTCCTCAATAAAGATTTGCTGAAGAAATAAATAAATAAACAACAAACAAGAATTATCCAATTTTGAGAACTGAGAGTTACCATTCCTTTAGTCATAAGGGCTTAAAGCTGGAAGAGAAATGCCTACCCTTAAATATGAGTTTCTGAAAAGGTAGTGGGACCCCAGTGACCTCTTCGACAACCTGGGCCAGGTCTTGAACAGTCGGCTCACTACGGCCTTGTTGCGGGGTAACATGTAGGTCATGCTTCTCATTGCCTGGGGAAAGAGAAAAGCATTTAATTAAGAAAACTCTTCCACATAAACCAATATAGGCTGATACTTTATTATTTTTAAGTACAGAGCCTTCAGCCCTCAAGGCCCAGGTCTTATGCAACCTACTCCAAACAGCACCCCATCCCATCTGCCCAGCTTTCTCCTGCTGACCTGGTCAAGTTTCCCTTTTTTCAAGTTCCTGGTTTTTGTTTCCTTTATTATAATTAACAATATTAGTGATATCAGCTAATGTTTAAGCATTTAACATGCACAAGAGGCTAACTAGGCTCATTTTATGCATTATCTTATTTAATCCTCAGAACAACCCCATGAAGTAGGTACTACCTATTGTTCCCCATGTCACAGATAAGCAAACTGAGTTCAGTCAAGATCTGTCTGTGGAGACCCAACTATGGAGTCAGAACTTGACCTCAGATCTGATTCTAAAGTCCACGCTTTATATCACATGCCATCTGCCTCCTGTGGCCTGACTGCCCTCTATTCTCTATTGTACTGACTTTTGTATCCTTTGTGATAATGGGCAAAGGACTGTTTTTTCCCTCCAGGTCTCTCCCGCTGGGCACATCGGGGCACATACATGGTTGGTGCTCGGTAAATAGGCAAATGAGTGAATAAACTCAAAACAGCAGGGAATTTCTTTTTGGAGCAGAGGTGCCAATTCTTTTCCAGGTATGTGGGCAGTAAGGAGGTAGCCTGTTTACCATGCATTAGGCCAAGCCTTGAGCCTGCTCAACAGCCGTGAGGTCAATGGGACAGGTGTTAACAACTCTAATTCACAGAGAACAAACCTGATGCCTACAAAGGAGACATCCCAAGGTCACTCAAAATCGCAGGATCTAAAATCTCCAGATTCTGAGGCCCTGGGGTTTCCCACGATTGGTCCTGAGGAAACCTCATGGGCTCAGCCCTCCGTTGAATTGATTGTTTTGGTCTGCTTCAACTCCAATAGCGGGCAGAGCCAAAGGGTGTCCAGAGTGTATGCTTGGACCCACGGCTCACTCAAGCAGTGTACGTGGGTTCTGACTCGACTCCCACATAGGTGTCCGGACACACAGCAGTCATATGCATGGCCCAACACAAGCCTGACACAAAGACCCACAATAACTGTGCAGGCAACACGCTTACACACACAACCACGATTACGACCTGAAGTACGACATCGAAGAGCAAACTAATCACCTGAAACAAAATACTGCGGCCACAGAGAAAGGTGTGCTGACAGAGACCCACACAAAAACCCGTTCCACGGACACAAGCAAGAACCCACACTTCCGAACGCCAGGACAGACACCTGCACAAGCGCTTCCTGAGAACACGTGGCCAAACCCCTAGACCCTGCCAGACTTTCGTGGCGCGGCACGGAACCAACCCGGACACCCGTGCTCACTGTGGGTGACGGTCACGCGGAGTCCAGCTGCCGCCATTTCCTCACTCTGGGCCACCACTTCGCTTAGGGCCACCTCTTTGCTCTCGGTCACCTCTTCGCTCCCGATCACCTCTTCGCTTGGGGCCACCGCTTCGCTCTGGACCACCTCTTCGCTCCCGACCACCTCTTCGCTTCGGGCCACCTCCTCGCTCTCGGCCGAGTGAAGCCGCACTTTTTTCTTCACCCGCGGCCTGCCAGAGCCGGCGGCGGCGCCCCTGGTGGATCTGACATGCCCCCTGGCAGCACTCCGGACGGATGGCCGCTGAAAGGGAGGCGGACCGCGCTCGGCCGGGCGCACCGACTGACGCGACTCTCGGCCCGGCCGAGGGGCGCGCCGCCGGGGGCCCAGCCGCTCCCGGTCGCCTTTCGGTCTCCGCGCGCCACCGCGCTCCGCCAGACCCACACTTGTTGCTCACCCAGCGGTGGGAGCTGAACACCGTTCCCTGCAAACTCCCCGGGTTACTTCCCTGTCTCTCCGGCTCCGGCCTACCGGCCACGCCCCTCGAAGCAAGCCGGGAGTCTACCCCGACCAATACGGGGGAAGCCACCCCTGGGTCCCACCCACTCATATAAGGCCCCGCCTTGATGATTTGAAGCCACGCCCCCATGTCACCAAGCGTGGCCACACCCCACGCTGACTCTCTATCCAGCACCTCCAACCTCCTGGAGCTCTCCTTCCCCGGAAGGCCGAGCTGAAAACCCGGAGAAAGGATCGGGAAACTCCGATACGTACATTGCGTTTGCGCACTGGGAGCCGGAAGTCAAGGCAGAGGCGGAGGTTCTCTACTTCCGTTTCTGGTCTTTGCTCCAGTGTTTGGGTTTTCTTCGCGGCCGGTCAAGATGAACCGAATCTTCGGGAAAGCGAAACCCAAGGCTCCGCCGCCCAGCCTGACTGACTGCATTGGCACGGTGCGCGCTTGACCACATAGCTAGGCTAGGAGCCTCTGAAACTCCTCACCCCACCTACCACCCCAGCTCCCGGCTCCTACTCCACCCCATTCCTGGTCCTGGGCCCATTACTCCTCGGCCCTTTCACTCCACCTTTGTTCCTGCTACTAAGGTCATTCCTGACGCCACAAACCAGGGACCCCTGACCCATCACTGTCTTCCCTAACCGGCCCCCGACCCCTTCTGATGCCCACTGCCGCGCCCACTCGCTCTTTCCTTATCCCTTTAAACCAGCTAGCTGCAGGCCCATACACTGTTTCCACCTCGTCCAGCCCGACCCCTCACCCCTCTTTCATCCCTCCACCTTCTCTCACTTTAGGACCCATAGCTTGATATCCTAGGTGAACAAAGCTGTGTCCGGATCCTGAATCTCAGTAACAAAATTCACAACCCTGGTCCTCCACTTTAGGCCACCAGCGTTAGATCTACAGCCCTAGCGAGGGTCCACTGGACACTAACTCGTTTCACATACTTCCTGGTTGCGTCCCCCTGACTAGTTTCTGATTCTAGAGAAATGGCAGCTTAGCCTAGTGAGTCTCAAATTATTTTTCTGCCCAAACGTACTTGAAGGAGATCCTGGAATATCAGAATCTGGGGGGTGGAGTATAGTTTATAAAAGTCCGCCAATGTTTCTGTGGGAATCCCACCCCCCTTTGGGAACCACAGTTTTCCACCCTTCACCTTGTGATCCTCTTTATTTTTCTTCCTCCATATTTTTTTCCTTTCCTGCCCCTTATGTGCTATAACTGCCTTTGATTTTTTCCCCCCTCCAGGTGGACAGCAGAGCAGAATCCATTGACAAGAAGATTTCTCGACTGGATGCTGAACTAGTGAAGTATAAGGATCAGATCAAGAAGATGAGAGAGGGTCCTGCAAAGGTAAGTAGTCAGCAGCTGCTGTGGCAGCCTGACCTCAGCACCTGTGGGAGTAGGGGCTGGTACAGAACGCACGCTCACTGTCTGGTAAGGAGAAAACCTACATGAGGGTGTATCCTTCAGGGAAGAGAGTTTGCACCCAGATATGAGAGGTAGACTATGGTTTGACCTTTTGGAAAGAAGACACAGATCACATGTCCAAAAGCATGAATGTGGGAATTAGCATATTCTATTGAGAAAGTGGCAATCTGGAGAGAAGGGCTAGTCCATGTTCAGGAATGATGAGTTGCCAGGCTGGTCATTAAATAGGTGTGTGACCCTGATTTAAGGAGTGGCATACTGGGAAAAAGAGTGCTGAATTAGGCATCTGGAGACTAGTGTTCTATTTATTTACTTACAATTAATTAAAAAATAGAGAAGGGGGAGAAAGCGAGATACATCGATTTGTTGTTCCACTTATTTATGCATTCATTAGTTGATGCTTGTATGTGCCCTGACCAGGAATTGAACCCACAACCTTGGCGTTTCGGGATGACACTCTAACCAACTGAACTACCCAGCTAGGGCCTGGAGACCAGTGTTCTATTAACACCTTCACTACCCACTAGCTATGGCCTTGATACAGTCACTTAATTTCTTATTTTCCTCTTCTGTTGAGTTGAAACATAGAGTACTGTATTAAAGTGCATGGACTGTGGATATGAAACTACCTTTTTTGCTTCCATCTTTATAACTTATTAACCATTTGAGCTAGGGAAGTTACTTAGCATCACTGAACCTCAGTTTTCCCATCTAAATGAGGATAATATCTACATTATAGTATGAGGATTAAGTGAGGTAATTCATGTGACCTGCAGAGTACTGTGTGTGTCTACTACATAGAAACATTCAGTACATGTTAGGTATTATTATTGTCTATGAAGTAATACCTGCTTTCCCTTCTTCAATGAAGGGCACAAATAAAATGACGTATGGAACAGTATAGAAAGGAAAGTGACAAGGGGCTTTTCTCAGCCATCTTAGTTGACGACATGGAATGAAAAGTGACCAGAGGCAGGAAAGCTCATCTAGACTTGAGATGAAAGCCCAAACCATGGGGTAGTCGTGAGAATGACATGAATCAGTATGAAAGTGAGTTCTGAAAATCAGTAACAAGATGACTGGTCACGACTGACAACAGAGAGAGGAAAGGTAAGGGTGATGTAAAGGTTCTCGATCTAGAAAAGTGAGAGATGGGTGGGACCGTTGTTAGTAATTTCTAAGCAGAGGGCAAGTTGAGGAGTTCGTGCATGTTGAGTTTGAGTGGATAGCAGGATGTCCAAGTTGGGAATCTCCTAAGGCAAATGGAGATCAAAAATCAGCACGTTGGAGCTGGGGGTGGAACTAATACGCTCCAGGAAAAAGGCAGGCGGTCCATATACTGCAATGGGGGGTGCAAAGGCAGAGTGAGCTGAGGCTTGAAGACTCTGCTGGGGAGGTGAAGAACAATCCAGGAGCGACTACATCTGCTACTTTGAAGAAGAGAGTATGTAGATATGTACATTTTGGGATTTGGGAGATTTCTTTCACCATACATATGTTTTCTAATTCTTTTCATTAAAATCTGTTTTTCTCCTCAGAATATGGTCAAGCAGAAAGCCTTGCGGGTATTGAAGCAAAAGCGGATGTAAGTTATAGGCATAATCTTTCTTTCACAGGTTTGACCACAAGAGAAATGATCTTCCATTTCATCAGGTTTTTCTACCCTTTTATAAGCATTCTTCATTTAATTACAAATTTTGTTTACATATATAGTGAGATGGGTTCCCATCCCCCCCCACTGTGTATTCAGCAACATCTGTTTAAAACAGATCTTTTGCTATGTTAGTGATGTTCTGTACTTACACTGTCCAGTTCAGTAGCTCTTATCCATGGGTGGCTGCTGAGCACTTGAACTGTGGCTAGTATGACTAGGAATTGGAGCTTTAATTTTATTTAGTTTTAACAGTTTAAGTTTAACCATATGTGGCTGCTGGCATCCGTATTGGACTGCCCAGATCTATAGGGTTTGGTTTTCCCGTTATTTATTTTAATTAGTGTGCCTTTTTAATTTTTGTTTGTCTGTAAAATTGGGAATCTTGAATATTTGTTCCCTCCCATCAGAAGATTTAAGGGTCCTTAATTTGTTCTGGGTGACTATATCCCAGTGTTTGAGCAGAAGCCAAATACTATTTTTGTTGCTTGCCCTTGCGAGCTTCCAGCTGAAGGGACTTCTGCAGGGCTATAGATGTCAGATGTAATCAACTACTAAGGAACCAGAAAGATTGTTAATATCTCTCTCCCTATTTATAAAATGACTTTTATAAGACATCAGATGCCATCTTACTCCTAGATTAGGCAAAATTGGAAAAAGAAATGGTAATACCTCATGTGGTGATAAGTGTGGTCAAACTGTTGCCTCCTTAATTGGTAGCATTGCAGGTTTTAAGTAATTTTTTTTTAAATAAAAGAATACAGCCCTGACCAGCGTGGCTCAGTTGGTTGAGTAAAGTGAAAGATCACCAGTTTGTTTCCCAGTCAGGGACATGCCTGGGTTGAGAGCCCGTCCCCAGTTGGGGGTGTGCAAGAGGCAACCGACTGGTGTTTCTCTCACACATTGATGTTTTTCTCCCTCTCTCCCTCCCTTCCTCTCTAAAAATAAATAAAATCTTTAAAGTAAATACATGTTCATTGTGGAAACTTGGAAAATACATAAACATGAGTAGAAGAAAATTTATCTAGATTCTTGCTATCAGGAACAATCACCTTTAAAACGGTAATTTCTTACAGTGTCTTTTCTATGCTTGAGCATACATGATATCTATGCACATAATTTTTAAGAAGAAAACAAATGGTGTGTGTACAGGTATCCTTTTCCATGTAACGTTATATCAATGAGCATCTCTTTGTTCTTTTAAATATTCTTTGGAAACTATACTTTTTAGTACTCCACCACCATTTGCCTACACCATAATTGACCATTTTTCTTCTGGTTGGATAGTTAGATGGTTTCCAATTATTGTATAAAGAATATAATGACGTCCCTGGCCTGGGTGGCTGAGTTGGTTGAAGCATCATCTCTGTTAACCGAAAGGTTGCTGTCAGGGCAGGTACCTAGGTTGTGGGTTCAATCCTGGGTCTGGGCGTGTGTGGGAGGCAACCAGTCGATGTTGCTCTCACATTGATGTTTCTCTCTCTCCCTGCCTCTCTCTAAAAAGTGATGAAAAAAAGTCCTTGGGTGAGGATAGAAAAAATAAAAGAATATTAATGATGTAAGGCTTTGAGGTAGTGTTGTGCTTTGATATAAAACTTTATTTTATTTAAAAAAACATATTTTGAGTGTCAGACATTATATTAGGTAAGATTGGTTACCTAATTATGGATACAAGATTAATAAAATACCTGTCCTCAAGGAGTTCAGTCTACTGGAAAAATAGTTTCACTATATATGTGAAGAATCTTAAAAATAGTCTTACTCTTTGCCCCAGAATTTAGTATAGGAGATCATGTAAAACATTATAAAGATACTAACATTGAGACTTTGTAGCAGTAAATGTTATAATGTCAAGTGGAAAATAGTGTTGTAACTGAAATGCATACAAAAGAAAAAACTGAAGGGATACATCAAATGGTATTTGGTTGGAGCAGTGATTTTCTGTCAGTGTGCCACAAGAATTTTTCTTATCCTCACCCAAGGACATGCTTATTGATTTTAGCAAAAGGGAAAAGAAGGAGAGAAACATCAGTGTGAGAGAGAAACATCTTATTGGTTGCCTCTCTTACGCATCCTGACCAGACTGAACCTGCAACCCAGGCATGTGCTCAGACCGGGAATGGAACCAGCGACCTTTTGGTTTACAGGATAATACTCCAACCAACCGAGCCACACTATCCAGGGCAAGAATTTTTTTAAACATGCTATTCCTGACTATTTAGTCAGGGGGGCTGACCTCTTTTCCCTTAGGTTGTCAAATATAAAAAAAATGACAACAGCCAACACAACAATAGCTGTTCGATGAGAATGAAATAAAATTGTACCTATTTTTTTTTTGTCACATCGGCAAAAATTGTATTATTTGGTGTGCTGCAGATTTTTAGTCATTAGTTTTTATGTGCCATGAGATGAAAAAAGGTTGAAAATCACTGGGTTAGTGATTGTTTTGGCCAATTTTCCTGTATTTAATTTTAAAACTTTACTTTTAAAGAAAATTCTCTTATTTAGTATTAGAGATACTTTCTTCTTGAGGATCTCGGTCTGGCTCACATTCGCCATTCTCGATTCACTCTAAAAAGGTACGAGCAGCAGCGGGACAATCTCGCCCAACAGTCATTTAACATGGAGCAAGCCAATTACACCATCCAGTCACTGAAGGACACCAAGACCACGGTACTTGCATAGCACCTTTTCCCATGATTTTATTTTAGTTTTGTACTCTTGTGCTCTTTCCCCCTGGTTTTTAAAAAGACAGTTTAACCAGCATGGCGTCTTCAGACAATGTGTTTTCTCTTAACCTTTTTTTAGGTTGATGCTATGAAACTGGGAGTAAAGGAGATGAAGAAAGCATACAAGCAAGTGAAAATTGACCAGATTGAGGTGAGACGTGTAATGGTTTCTGCAAGAGTGGTTTCCCAAAGAAGCCAAATGAATGTGTGTGTGAGGGGAAGGGCAGAGAACTTTGGGACAGGGTACCAAAGGTATTGCGTTCCATGTTGCAGGACTCCCTAATAGCACTTATGGTTATTATGAAGATTGAATAAATGAGCTGGTGTATCTACATGCTCAATGCCTGGCACATAATTAGCGCTGATACGTAAGCACCTGGTTTCCTGTTACTTCTAACTCACTGACTTTGGAGTCTGTTTCCGCATTTGTAAGTAGTGATGTTGCTGCCCATCTCCTAGGACTGTCAGGAGTGTTAAGTGAGCATGTATATGCAGAGCGCTTAAAACAGTTCCTGGTGTGAGGTTGGTTTCCTCTTCTAGTAATTCTCTAGATTTTTAATAATGTCGTTAGGTCCTTAAAATTTGCATTTCTTCTGAGATTGTGTTTTGGCTGGGAGATAAGCCCTAAGAGCTCGGCTCCTCTCACCTCTCCCGTGACCAGCCCACTGGCAAGCAGAGGTAGCGGGGGAGGGCGTGGTAACTGGCCAGAGTTGAAGAGACTTTTCTGAAAATACAATGGTACCCTTTATGTCTACCACTCGGGTAGAATGTCTCTTTATGTGAGCGCAGGGCCTTGATTTTGTTCACTGTTGTATCCCCAGTGCCTTGAACGATGCCTGGCCACAGAAAGTATTTGACAGTTCATGAACAAATGAATGAGAGGCTATTAAAGGACCTAAAGTAGTTCTGCCCAGTTCAAGAAGCTTGAGTACTTACTCCGCACCCAGCATTTTACTGCCTCTGCAGAGGTGTTCTCTGGCAGTGCCGGCCTTTCAGACTTTTGTGAGAGTGAGGAGTGACAGCATTCTTCCTTCTTGCTGCTTTTGAGCATTCCTTCTTAGACTGCCTGTGGCCGTCCATCTCATTCTCTGCTTCCGAGGAATTAAGCTTAGTGATATCTTCCAGGAGATTTACTGAGAAAAATATTATATGTATGCCTGTCTTGTTTGTATACTACTACTTGCTAATATAATGAAATTGATTTTTTTTTCTTTTAGGGTTCCTTGTCTTTTAATTAGAGCTATGTAATAAAATAGAAACTTTGGTTTTTCTGGCGGGGGGTTTGTGTATGTCTCCATCTTTCACCTGTGGTTGTCTATTTCCCTGCCTAATTATCCTTTACTTGTCCCATAATAGATATGCCCACATGACAGAGGGAGAGCTTCTTTCTCTCTAACTCTTTTGGTGTGTGTATCTTTGGATGGGTTGTATACAGGGTCTGGCCGAAGTAAACCTGCCTGAGTGTGGTTGGTAGGGTAATAATACAGGTGTAATAATTTGTAGTTTTAATTTGAACATTTCACCTAAAATGTCATGTTGTGTGCTTGAGTGTGATATTGTTATGTTACAGAATTACATGCTTATGATTTTGTAATAAAACAGGGGCATTATTTGTGCCGGACCCTGTACTTTGAATTTCATTTGTTTTCTTAAAATACTGTGAAATATCTTTATTGTTTTATAGCCCTAATTTAAAAAAAAATAGTTATTGACTTTTTAAGAGAGGGAGAGGGAAAGAGGAACATCGATTTGTTGTTTCACTTATTTATTCATTCATTGGTTGATTCTTGTATGTGCCCTGACCAGGGATCAAATTTGCAACGTTGGCATATCAGGACCACGCTCTGATGAACTGAGCTGCCCAGCCAGGGCCTGTAGCTCTCATTTTTAAATTTTGCCTCTCTGTGTGGGTATGTGTGTAGCTCTGTTGCTATCTTTTTTATTTTTCAGTTCCTGTACATCAAGTCTAGTGCTTGCACTTGTTTATATTTCTTTTGTTTATCTAGTACTGAATCTATCAGTTCTTTGTGTGATGATTTTTTTTCTGTGTCCATCCTACAGTCTGTTGCTAGGAAGCCTATTCATAGATGATTTGGGGAGAATATCTTACCTTGGTGTGTAATAGCATAATATTAACTTGATTTGATTAGTTTACATTATTTTCACTTTTAATTATTGTTTCAGCCAGTGCTTCTCTTCATAGCAAAATGTTACATATGTACAATGTGGTAGTTTGACACTTGGAAATGCAGGAAAGTGAGGTGTTTTCTTTTCTTAATGTTTTTTTCTATTTTACTTTCCACCCTTTATTTGGAAAAATAAATCTCTGATTTGGGGCCTGCAAGGAGTTTTCAGATATTTTTCTATTGCTCTAGAAATTCTGAAGGATAAGCGATGCTGATTTGGGCCTTCTGCAATATCAGCACTACCCGTTATATGGAATTTTCAGCATGTGGAGAAAGAATCCTTGCACATGCTAACGTAGTAGAAGACACACAGTATTAAGTGCTTGCTGTTTGACATACATTATTGCCATAAATCTTTATATAACCCTATGATATGTGGCTGTTAATAATCCCATTTTAAAGATGAAGAAACTAAGGCTTAGAGACATTACTTTTCATGGAGTAATGACAAAATTTTAGCTTGGGTGTGATTGACTACTAACTGCCCTTTGTTATGCTATACCATTCCTCAGATTCTTCTCAGAATTCAAGCCTATCCTGAATCCACGTTGTGTTTCCCCGACCATGGCAGGCCCAGTATAACTTTCTATACAGCCCAGTTGTTTCTGCTGCTGCCTCCTTTCTTACACATGTAGGCAGTCATTGACTAACTCAAGAAGAGTCATTTGCTTGTCTCAATTACCTCTTTTTCTCCATTAATTAGAAAAATGTTGATAATGTAACTGTTGCTTGATACAATGTTTCAGGTAAACTTTCTGTAATGACAGGGAGATAATGGACACCTATTTTTGCAATGAGACTTTGGATTTCCATGAGGCACCTTAAATTCAAATATAAGATCACCAGTTTTGTCCCTCTTTACTTTTAAGTTTATATTTTTACCACCAAAAACAGGAGAATTACATAGGTCAGGACATTGATGGTTATTGTTAGGGGAACTCTTCAAACATGTGATTTTTAAATAATTCTTTAAGTTCACTTTCTTGCACTTTTAATTAGAAGGAACATTTAGTAGTTCCTTCAACTTGTCCATTACAGGAGCCCCTGCTCACCTATTGACTAAAAATAGTCACTAGTCAAGGACTGGGATAAAAGAGGGAACTAACAGTTACTATGTGTTCTGTATTTTTTTTTTTAAGATTTTATTTATTTTCAGAGAGAGGGGAAGGGAGGGAGGAAGAGAGGGAGAGAAACATCAGTTGGCTGCCTCTCACATGCCCCCAACCAGGGACCTGATCCTCAACCCAGGCATGTGCTCCGACTGGGAATCAAACTGGCGACCTTTCAGCTCACAGACTGGTACTCAATCCACTGAGCCACACCAGCCAAGGCTGCATGTTTTTGTACATCATCTTTTTAAGAATTACTCCTTTCTAAGATTCAGAGGAGAGTAAGGGCAAAAAGTAGAGAACAGTGGTAAGAAATGAACGAAAATTCTATCATATACTTTTATAGGATTTGCAAGACCAACTAGAGGATATGATGGAAGACGCGAATGAAATCCAGGAAGCACTGAGTCGTAGTTATGGCACCCCAGAGTTAGATGAAGATGACCTGGAAGCAGGTAAGTTATGGCAAAAGCAACGCATATCTGGTTTTAGAGTCTGAAAGGAGCAGCTGCCTAGGACCTTTTCCCAAATAGTAGAGAAAATTCTTGGGGGTTCCTTGAGAGTGAGTTTATGGTACAGTGTTTGGGAAGAAAACCTGTGAGGCAGCCAAATTGAACTTACATACTCCACTAGCAATTCTGGGAGGGACAAGTTCTGAAGGAAGGTCCTCGCAAAGGCCTCTGGTGACCCAGTGCTTGGTATCTAAACACTGCCTTTCCCTGCTATTTTCCTTTTGATTTTGTTCCCCATTTTGCCACTTGGAGTCCTCTCCCTCAGAACAGCAGTACAGATCAAGAAACAGTAGTTGGCAAATACTTGATGGCACATCTGCTATATGCCAGACACTGTTAGGTGCTGGGGGTTCAGCATTGGAAAAAACAGACATAACCCCTTCATTCATGAAGCTTCTTGAGCAGGGTAAGAAACTGCTTCTTTCAAGTTAATTACAAGAGCACAAATGGTTGGAGAAGTATGGGTACTATGAAGCATATAGCTGGGGAATCTAACATACAAGGTCTGTCTGGAAAAGGCCCAGCCATTGTTACTATAGCAAGAATGGTTTGCCC